>APFE030400913.1:986-23749 GCA_000404065.3 Pinus taeda | reverse complement strand
AACCTACCTATGGTTTTCGGTCCATGGTTTTGGATGCAATGGTTTTCGGTCCGTGGTATTGGATGCTTCGGCATGTATAAATATGTATTGTAACATTGAAAGGAACATAATGAAAAAATCAAGCTGGTAGTCCTGGTTTTGGGATCCAATGGGAAATCTTTGTGTATATGTGTTTTATGTTTTATGCTCTCACATTGTTTATTTTCTTTGTTTTAGAATTCATATGCAGGTAATTTTTGTACAAGGTTAAAACCTACAGCCTCATTTTGCACATTTTGACCAGTCTTTGGAGATTTGACTTTTGATAGGGAAAATAAGCTCCAAATTGAAAAATTAAAGTTGTTTTGGAAATTATACTTGATAGTATTTCCAACTAGCTATCGTGCACCCAATTTTGACACCGGGAAGGCCTCCAAAACTTGATCTAAAAAAGGTGCTACACACAGAATCAGTGGCGCTATGCACACAGTGTTTTCCAATAGGTGCGTAGTGCCATCGGCGCTCGCTTTTGATAGGGACCACCATTTGAAGAAAAATTGGAATTTTTGGATTCCTTATGAAACTTTATGCATGCTCAGAAATTACCAGGAAGTTTTGACAAGTTTTGGACCTCCAAAAGGGAGAAAAACACCCAACAAATGCCCTCTCCACCACTTTTTGGCCACACAGGAAGTAGTCTTGGGAGATTGCAATTTTGGAGGGGAAAATGGACACCAAATTCAAAAATTTTACTTTTCCTAGAAGGTATACAGACATACCTTTCCAACAAGCCATCTTGGAGAAAATTTGGTGAAGGGGAAGCCTCCAAAATAAGCTTGGAAAAAGCGCTATGCATAGGATGAAAAAGTGCCAATTTTGCTCAGAAACTCTGTTTTTCGCCTAGTTTTCTTCTAGTTTGAGTTTTTCTCTCTTATGATCAAATTCATGATGTGAAATAATTTAAGTTTATTTACTATGATGTAAAAATGATAAAAAATGACTTGATAAGGTAGACACATCAGTTTTAGGTGGTTTAGAGTTGAATGAACCAGTTTCCTAGGTTTTAGAGGTAAGTTGTTCCACTGCCTATTTTTGTATTCCTAGTTTAGATATGGTTGAAACCACCCCTAATACTTAATTGATTCATACCCAACCCCAAAGCTTCAGTATCTAATAATTGGTTAAGGAGTTCTATCTCCAAGCAATTTTTTTGGAAGCGATTTGGCTCATTTGGTTGTACGTTATTTGATCTAATAATCATCGCTTTATCAATTAATATTGAGTGACTCATAAAGATTGATTCTTCCATTTTTCTTTGTGTGATTGAGATACCGGATCTTGATCGTCAACGATCCATTCTTGTTGAGTTCATATTAATGGATTCATTTTTATAATAAATAAAAAATGAAAATTTTATCATGACTTTGTGTGATAATAAACCAACCAGCAAAAAGCATTAACGCTTGCAAAGATACAATTGCACTTGCAGTGGGAGTTAAATTTGTAATTCACTGGTTATCCAGATGCTCCAAAAATGAAGAACCCAGAGGTTATGTTGTATCCGTCGAAAAACCTCCACCTGACATCCCCCCATTTCAATATTTCTTGCCTGACTATTGGGCCAAACTACTTGGGCATTGGGTTTGATGTGTAGTGGTATCAGCCAGCCATGCTTCATAATTGGTCTTCTCATGGATTAGACCCCTGATGGCTAGCATGGGTGGTTTGAGACCTATATATTTTACTTTCTTAGTCATTTTTCGAGGTTGGACTCTTGTGGATTCATTGAGCATTATTGTACATCACTTCTGCGTTTGGCAAGGAAATAAACCAGGGTTTTGCAACATTTTGTGGGATTCTTGTGGTAATGTGATTTAGCATTGTTTTTTTCTCAGTTATTTAGTGATCTTATGTTTATGTGTGCCATCATATATTTTATTCTTCATAGCTAAAATGAATCAAGTGTAAAAGGTAGAATACATTGGTGTTTCAGTGCTCTGCCTTAGGGTTTATTTTACATGTTTTCTTCCGTTTGAAGAGGACTCATGACAATTGCATGCCCTCTCTAGCTCCTCACCAGTATTTAGACTCACCATTACACTCATTTCAAAGTGTTAAAACACTTGCCTACCTCCCCCCGCAGAAACCTCTACAAATCTATGTTGATTTCCTGGACCGAAAGCTGCCTTCCCCACCTAATCCAGCAACCAACCATTAAATTAAATCAAATTCCTTTGAGCAAGCATACCTAGCCTAAAATTAGCTTTTATATCAGTCATCTCAAGCCTTCCTTGATAAATTTTCATTGAGATTGACAAGGAAAGAGCCCTCTTTGGACCTGGTAGGGCTAGCTACCAGGTTAAGCGTGGTTTGATGTTACCCTAGACCTGCCTTTTCAGCCTGAGGTAGATTTAGGCCCTAACAGACAATATTATTATAATCGCCCTCCCCTTCTTCTCACCCTAATTAGAATATCAATGCATGTTTCACTACATTGAACCACTTGGTCACCTCTTTTTCTTATCAGACTCAAACATAAGGCTCATCTATTATATTGGAATTGAGTAACACAATTTTCCTTCTTACATGGATGTGAAGGCCACCCAGGTACTTAGTAATTAAATGGGTTGCTCTTGTATCTCTCTAATGTAATTTTTTGCACCTTATCCTTGTCATACTTGATATTAATGCCACCAAATCCTATGGTCCTCTTGTAATATCATAAATTTATGTCTTTAGATATTCTTGAATAACGTCCACTTAATTATTGGTGCCCCCCCCTTTAGCATAAGAGCCTCCTTGTTGATTTCCCACAATGTTTGTACTTGATTCTCTAACTGGAATAAGTTATTTTTTTCTCTTTGCATACATTAAGCTCAATGAAATAGAATTCTAATTGTTGCAACAAATGATTCAACTTAATATTGTCCACATCACCTTCATAGGGATTTATCTTGATCTTTTCTTTCATTGTAAATAGGTGTTGGGAATATTGGTTACCAGGGTTGCATTTTTTGAGCTTTGTTTATTCCTTTTCTTCCCTTAGATCTTCATGTTCACACAACTTCTCATGAGATTTTGGCTTCTCTAGAAAGGGGTGATATTTTTAAGAGCAACCATGAGTAAGGCCATACTCTTAGAAATGTTGGCTACCCAAAATTCCAACTTGCAAATTTTAACTCCTATTTTCACCAATGGGTACTCCCTTGTGCTTGTGCTCCATTTTTTAGGCTCATGGTTACTTTTTCAGCCTTCTTGCATTTTGATCCGGATTTAAACAGGAACGCAATAGATTACAGAAATAACCATAAATACAGAGATGCGATAACCATAAATAAAGAGATGCAGCGGAAATAATGCTTCATTTCATTAATGGAAAATACCGAAATATGCTTACAACCAGAATTGGAAATAAACCAGCTAGGACGATGGTAGCTTATCTCTGAGAAGATATGTGCGGCTACATGTCTCTGAACTGTTCCGAACTTGTGTTACAATGAGGCTCGAAGTCCTATTTATTGTTGAGAAACAATGGAAAACCCTTCACATTCCAAAACCTACCCCTAGAAGATGAAACGCCAAATTGTGGGCCCCGTTTTGGGTAAATTGGTACATCAATTTCCCAGGGTCGTAACTTTGGCATACGATCTCCGTTTGACACGTATGATAGCTCGTTAGAAAGATCTATACGAGAACTACCACTTTGGGAAGGTAAACATTAGTCCATGGACCCATGTTGCCCCCAGATTTCCCAAAAAACGTCGTTTAGGGCCTCAAAACAGCTCCGGAAGTTCAGGACCCGAAAAAAAACTACTAAAAATAGTAAATTATGCTACAATTAAGGAAACTGAAAAAGCTGAAAGAGACAATTGTGGGGGTCCAAATGGGATAGGTGGGTGGCCACCAACATCCACCTGGATCACATTGATATATGGGTCTACAAGGTTCAAATGTCCCTTTATAGTTAGAAATTCAAGAATGTATTATGCGTAAACCACATAATGACCAACTAAAACCACTTTGATATCAATATAATATATAAACTACCTTGGATATTTGAATGGCTTTCTCACCAAAAAATCTATAGAAGCTTATAGCTACTACAATGAACTTATGTTTGACTTCATGACTATATTTTTTTTATTTTAGTGTTTTAACATAATTAAAATCACAATATTAGATTTTTTTACTATTGTGACTCAAAAACAAAAACACAAGAAGGAAGGCACACAATGGAACATAATATTTACCCCAAGAATTCCAATGTGGGAAAACCCAACAAGAAATGAAGGATTGGGCTATTATTTCTTCAAATAATGGAGATTACAATGTAGATTATGAAGTAACCCAAGTTTGTTGTAAAGTTATGAGACATAATAGTCTACTACAATCCTCTACACATTTATTCCCTCTTCCTTCTTTGTTAGTATTTTCTCCACACTCATTGTTCATATTGCAAAAAAAAAATAGTAGCAAAAGAAAGTGATCCATTTTCCTTCATGTTAGGTTTTCGATAGCTAGAATTAAAGATAGACCCCAGGGTTTCAAAAGTTGCTTAGAATATTCATGTTGCTTATAAAATTTTATAGTTGACTTCTATACATGACTAGTTCCACATTTTAATTATCATGAGTTAACATGGACTCCACTTGGACCTATGAGGAATAATTGTACCAATTCCTTGAAAGGGGCATGGATTTTGGATACATACATTGCTTGAACAAAATTAAAACCATTGTAAAACTATTGCAATGTCTTTATTTTTACCCTTTCATATGTAGATGTAGCATGATACCTTTTATGGATGATTACATTTATCTTAATTTTTATAATTTTAGCATTATGATACACTGACTATTCACTAGATGGGTAAACATTTGTGTGAAATTTTTTGTGATGTAAATAGGTAACATAAATATAATGATAACATCACCAAAATGTTGCAAGATAGCATAGGAGGCTATGATTCCACAAGAGGGAAGTAAGGGGATAAGAAATAATAATTATTATTATTTTAATTGTTTCCCTTATCCTTTCCTATGACCAATAAAATCCAACAAACCTTGGAAATTAGTTGTCAAGTGAAGGGATACCTTATATTATTGTGAATGAATATGGTCTCATTTCAACCTAAAGTACATTAGCTATGATTTTATCATCCAAGATGCCCTTAAATTGAGGGTATTAATCACCTACTTATAGAAACCATGATTGCAAATACATTTGAATGCATGATACATATTGCCGATAGCTTGAATCTGATATAAGAATATGGATGGTTTTAAATGAGATAAGAAGCTATGGAAATCAATAGTATACAACTACTAGCTTGTGTCAGATGTAATCATAACTAAATTCAAGTCTACCTCTCTAGGAAATCCATAGGTAACCAATGAAAGAGATTCCCTTCCTTACATTATATCACTAGAGAAAAATGATTTCCTAAGAGACTATATTTTAGAGAAGGGAGAATCCTTTATTAGTGTTTTGTGGGTTGAGAGAGAAGAATTGTGGTTGTTGGAAAGTGCATATTTATGTCTAGAGTAATTACAATATGGAAAGTGGATATAGATAGTTGGAATTTCTTCATTTGAGCATTGTGGTTGGGATATGTGTAAGAGACTAGAGCCAATTATTTATTTTCCTTTCTTGTGGTTTCATAGTCTTGATGTAAGGATTACATCTACAATAGATACCCTATCGTTTGGTGCAAAAGAACTTGTTTGTAGGAAATTGGTAGATAAATTTCAAAGACAATATGTGTTTCTTGTGTCTATTTTTTGTGCATTTTATAGATTCATAATATGTATGAAATTAGAATTAGGTTAAATGAAAGACTGTAAATTGGGTATCAATGTGTCATGAGTGTAGTTTGTTCATGATATTAATGGATATTTATTAATTTGGGTAATCAATTAGCATGCAAATGGGTAAGTGAAATGGTTTCATTATCTACTTAAATATTATTTTTTATATTTCCCTTAGTAAATCTTAGAAATGTTATGTGAGTGGATCTTATTAATGAATTAGTTAAGAAGAGGAAATAGTTCAATGTTCAAAATATTGGCTGAAAAGTTTTCATAAATCAATTATATATATATAAATATATATATATATATATATATAATAATATAATAATATATATATCTATATAATCAATATAATTATATAATATTATAAATATATATAATAATTATATAAATATATATATATTAGAATTATAATATTATGAAATGAGAAAATTATTATCCGTGGAATCCAAATATATATTTAACATTAATTTTGCATTGATTATTCCTTAGTACATTAGTGAAATTGTGCACTACGTTACCAAGCCAAATTTGTGCATCGAATAAGGGATTTTTGTTTTAAATGGGTGGTCTGATAACCAAGGGAGGAAAGTTCAAGCATGCTATAAAGTGATATTAGAGCTACTAGGTTCAATTATAATATATTGGGACAAATTTAGGAAATGATTTGGTAGAAACATAAGAGGTGCAACTTCAATTTGTTGGAGGGTAGATACAATGAAATCATGTCATTGAATTATAGGTTATTAATGCAATGATTTGAATGATTTATATTCAATACATGAAATTCCATAAAAATATCAAAATGCATTTTGGGAAAGAAAATAATGAGTGAGATGAGCCCTCTAAAGGTTAAAACTATAATGTCTTTTTAAGAATGGAAGGTGTGGAATGTGGGTATAGTATTTTGGAAGTAACTCATTTTCCCTTTCCCTTCACATTTATAATTAATTTCTAAATAAAACTTGTTTAGATTTACCCCTCAAGGGAAAGATGGTTACTTCTTTTCCATCATCCTTTTACACCAAAGGACTTTTTGCTAAGGATTAAATTTGGAGGCAAAAATTGATAACATCAATCACATGTTTTTTCTCATCCCTCCACCCTCTACATCAAAAGAAAGCCTAGGCATTGTGGAGGCATAGCATGCTATAGCCCGAAGAGGAATAGGTGTAACCTTTCCTCTCTCCGCCCTCTACTCTACTAAAGTGATGTCTGGCCCATGATCAAATAGGGGGTGAAGTGAGGAGAAAACTTAAGTTGTGGAGGCACCCTTCTACCATCTGCTCTCCTCATGAAAGGAAAATTCAACTTTCATAAAGTGTGAGGACCCAACATCAATGATTGATTGATAAATGACATGGAGATAGGAGGCTTGAGAAGAATAATAGGATACAAAAATTAACCAAAAAAAAATATAGGTAGTTGTTGAGATTCGTAGATTCAAACTTTTCCTCTTGACTTTTGTCTTTGGTTCCTGTTACCACAAAATCTAGAAGGCCTGGTGCAAAGCCTCATTATACAACCTAGATTTGATGGAAACAAAGGATCAACCACCTCTATCACCTTAGTGGCTTCTCTCCAATATTTCATGGTCGATATTATCCCCGAAAGGGAGGCGTCCCTAAATAAATCATGAACAAGATATTCAACAAAGGAGGGATCAAGGGTGATGCAACATCTAATAATTGAAGGAAAAGGTACTAGATAAACCTTGAAAGGATGAGATAAGATTTTTAAAAAGCTCAAGTACACTTTTCCTAACACCTTTATGGTGTAGAAGAACGTTGATATAAGTTAGGGTTGTTCTATGATGTGAAGATTTAGGGTACACAATGACATATAACAACTTGAGAAAATAGCCCATGAGGGATAAGATCAACAAATGAGAAAATGGATCAAGGATGCAGGCAAGGGTTGATTAAACAATGTTTTCTATTGATGAAAATGCATATGAAAATAAAATTTATCTAGACGTCAACACTAATTTTGAGGTTAAAACATGAAATACATGCTAGATTTTTCCTTTTTATATTTATTAAATGAAACCCTTTCAATAGGGAAACAAAAAATAGATAATAAATTGTTATAAAATTCAAATTTGATCTAATGCTAACCATTACTACCATGGATTAGAGAGAAAATAAGAAATTAAGATGATTGCTACAAGCTAGTCTAGTGCATTCTCTCAATTGGGCAATGAAATCAATAATGGTGAGGTCAAAGATAGAGGAACCTAGATGAGAAGGTTGGAGGAATAAGAAGTATTTCTTAGAAATCCTAGAAAATTTCTCTACATGGAAATTTAAGATCAAGGGATGAATATAAAAAGTTCCTTTGATGGATTCTTGAAATACTAATTTTGCATAACATGTAGAAATAAGATTTTGTACTTTTTAAAATGGCACAAAGAAAACCAAGTTTCTAAAATTTGCATGAAAAATGGAAGAAGATAGGAAATAAACATACAAAATTCAATAAAGAACCAATTCATCAATCTAATATAGTCTCCTCTTGTGAAAATATCCCTCCCAATACAATTCACTCAACTATGATCACATTGCATCGTGGACAAAAGAACAAGAGATAAACACGCTTCTTAAGAGAGAGACAAAGAAGTGATGTGGAGTGGTATGATCCAAATTAAAGTGACTCCCGTCTATTTATAGGAGGGTAACCAAGTCATTTTTCATAAATTTACAAGCAAAATCCCTCAATTTTTTTTATTAAGAATTCAACTAGGCCTAAAGGTCGGGAGTTGACCTTAAAATAGTTCTAGAATATAATTAATACATAAAAATATCTCACATGTGTGGGATTAATTTCTCTCCATGATGTCATCTCCAAGAAGGCCCAGTCACCCTTATAAGGTATGTCAAATGATGTGGCATGCTTTGAGGCAAGCATTTGAATATAGACATCATGTGTTATCCCTCTTAAGTCATCCCAATGGTCACCTCCTCATTTTGGCTTTGGAGCAAGGAACACCCATAAACAATAGTCAAGGCTAACATGGGGGTGTCATGGGTTCATCTAGGGACATCATCCAATAGGCCAATGCCTTGGATTCATGGTACAAAGTCTTAGAATTTGGAGGTGGAGCAAGGGGAACTCAATAATATGTAGTCTCATTAAAGCCCAATTCCCATCTCGCAAGGGAAAAATTGGGGCTACACAGTCATGTCTACTCTTAATAATGGGAAAAACATCCTTTGAAAGGTGATAGACAAATGCCAAGTATTTCTTCAAAGGATATTTGTTTCATGAGTGATGAACCACCTGAAACACCCCCTCAAGTTCAAGTGAGATCAACTTCATAAAGGACAAAACCATTGGAGTATCATTGTGAGCCATATTAAATTTTAGGGGCACAAGAATAGTTCACACAAAACTTTCCTTCCAATGTATTTCTAGATTAGGATTTTTAAGAAATTTATGACACTTATGTAAAGGATGATTATTCTTTTAGCCCTATTAGGTACTTCCAACCCCCAAGGGGAAGGATAGTTCGCAGGTAGACCTATCAATCCATATGTGTTTGTGATACTCGATGATGATGGAGTAAGAAAAACTTCAAGGAAGATGACCATAACCATGGTACTAGCTATTTGGGGTCCAACATCTCTCAGTACTATAATAAGAAGAGGGAGAAATCATCTATGTATGAGTTTCTCCTTTCCTTATCTTGATTTTTCCACCCCTTTGGGGCACCTTTTACTTTATTGATTTCTCTTTGTTCATTGCATAGCCTAGGTGACAAAGGTTTCCTTATGGTTTTTCAAGATCGCTTGAAGATGTAGCAATTTCTTTCTTATCAAGGTTGGGACATTCAAGAGTTCTTTCATGAAGTAGCATTAAATGCCAAGGAACTGGGTGATGGCTAATGGAGGGGGAAGATCTCATGCTAGGATTTCCCCACGTGCTTAGAATATCCCATCCATATTTTGTGTTTTTATTTTTCTTTAGTTGTGGCTTAATATGATTTTATCATTGTTTCATATCCATCAATCTCTTAGGGAAATTTTTTCTTAACTTAGAGATGATGATATAAGGTGTCAGTCCTAATGGAAAATGATAGTGAAACCAAAGAATGGATGTGGATAATAACAAAAACATGGAATGTTGTAATTATTGAGTATCTTTGGCATTCTACTTTAATCAATTCCTCTTATTAGTGCCACTCCTAAAGGAAGGACCTCAGGGGAGGTCACACAGGACCAGGGAAAAGGATAACCTCCCAAGTGAAGCATGGGAACAAGGGTGCAATCAAGAGAAATCAATCTTCTAGCTTGGCTTGTGATCCATATTGGTATTCCATAAAACATTAAATGAAAGAATATGATAACAAAAATGGTTACTGTAAATTCCAATAGATGATCAACTTCCTTCAAGATGCATGTTATATGGGAGAGAGAATTTACTGAAACATAGGTGGAGAGCTCTAATATAAAGTTATCTATAGGCCATCATAGGGTTGTTGTATGACTGTGTTTCAAAAGAGGAGAAAACATTTCTCCCATGGGTTGCCATCTTTTGATGCGTAATAATTACCAGAAGTTGAAAATATTGTAATATCACGTGATTCAATAACAAACCAAAGGGATTATTAAATCATTTTTTAGTTTTTTTATCATGGCAACTCAAATTAATGAATAGTTAATAAGTGAGTAAAAAATGATGTTAAATAACATATTGAAAAATGTATGAGTTCTGCATTTCATATTAAGAAACGAATTTACTCCATCCATATAGACCATTTTTATCAAGAACACATTAACTAGAGACATCACTTAGATCATACTAGAACCTTTGGACTTAAGTTGAACACACATATGTTAAAGAGGATCACTTTAGTTTGCATAAAAAACTTTCTAAAGTTGTTTTTGATCAAAATTATATAATAGGTTAGATGTATGGACACATTTTGATCTATAAATGAGGAAATTATACCCCAATCACTTCATCAACATGGATACCTTGTGGAACTAAATTTCTCTCTCTTCTTAGAGTTATAGAAATATATTTGTTTTTTGAATTGCTATAAGGCCTCTATTCTTAGTTTGTTTTTAAGTGAAACTACTATTTATGATTAGAGGTATGACATTCTTTCTAGTGTAACATATACACATCAAACAATTGACAAAAAAAAAAAAAAAATTATGCCAATAAAATCAATTCTATTTAAATACTTTACGATTGAGAAATTTGTCTTCAATGTAACTCCTTTGCATGTTGATATTTAAATGAATTAAATCTATCATGATGATTAAGGTTGAGACTATGCTTCTTTGGTTGCTGCATCAAAATGAAGGCTCTACTCAAACTTGGGTTCAAGGCTTGGTTATTGGTTTGGTATCATTGAATAATAATAATCAATAACAATTTCAAGTGAATTTTATTCTATTGCTAGCAATAGGTTAACCTATTCTACGTTAAGATAATAATACACAATATCTAAACTTATTTCCACACAAAATCAATTACAATGCTACTAACTCTCTATGTATTGTTTGTATAAAAAATGTGTTGATCACACAATTAAATTGAGAGGGGCACAATGGTGAATCAATATTAGACGATTTTCATAAACCATAAGAAAGACAATTTCATATGTAGAACATGAAACACAAGATATAAGTGGAAGCCCTTTGTAGGAATCAACCTAATGTTCCAATAATTTGTAGGCACTAACCCACTAGAGACACTAATCCCCAATGCTTCAAGTATTTGTATGCACCAACCTACTAGAGATATGAATCCCCATTGCTGCAATAATTCGTAGGCACCGACATAATGGAGATATTAATTCCCTTTCTTAGTTTATTTAGATTTTTTTTTTCATTGAGTAGTCTAATGGTGCTTTCCTTCAACCCAATTTTCCCAAATCAACACATATACAACCAAGCGCTACACTAGATTCTTTCTGAAACAATATTTCTTTACAACTTTATAAAGTTACAGTATATAGACACTTTCCTTCCACCCAAACTTCCCTAATCATACATATATGACTAAGTGATATATCATGTGACCAAGTGATATATCCATACATCTACCAAAACTTTAGAACACCGGGGGATGATTAATGGAACTTTACTTGAGATCCGATGTAATAGGATTCATATGAAAACAAACTTGATGTTAGTTAAAATTACCAAGAGTCAGAGAGTCAAAACTCCAAAATCAGGAATTATATTGACATATCAAAGAAAGAATTGAAAATTGGCTAATATAGAAAAATGTTGCAAAGAAAATATTTTTTTGGTCCTTGAGACTATTGACGATGGTCAACACTAATCAAAGCTTGCAAACCATTGCATATGTTAGAAATAAGGCTCTCCTATAACTAACACCATTTTTTATATCCAATTGTAAGTAAAAGGCCTAATAGGTCAAACCCTTCTTAAGAGAATGGCCATAAATTGTTAGATTATTGTGATGAGATCCAACCCATAACCCTTGTAAAAGGATGACTATCCTAAGGTTACTTCTCATAAGTTTACAAAACAAGGGCTAATATTCGATTCTTATACATATGTATTACATGCAATGTGGAAAATGGTTAAATTGCATGGTGGGAGTGAAGTCACGTTATAACTTAAACTTTTCTCTGTATACTCGTGGTTGGATGCCACCCTTATATGCGAGAATGTTGAGAAATGGCAACAAGAAATTCTAGTTTAATTTGTCCTTGAAATAAAATGAGAATTAAAATCGAATTATATTCTCATAGCAAATTGTAAATAGGTAATTAGGTTTAATTAACTTAATTAGCCTAGGAATTTCAAGTTGGAAGTCTTTCTTTAGTCATGTATATGTTCTCCCTAAATTTTAGGGGTCTAGTATGAGTTTAAATTTAGTTGGAAATTAGATCACTCAGTTTACTGAGTTAAGTTAACTTAAATTAGTTCGAAATTATTTTTGGAACTAATAGAGGACTAACAGTTACTTGGTGCACTAGTGCATCCACTAGTGCTACTCTAGTTAACTAAAGATTCCCTCTTGAAAAACTCATGCATGTCAGTTCATAGAAAGACCCAGTTGAGACTAGAGTGCAGGAGCAATGTACTATCAATGGTATTATTTACAGGAGTGTGAATATCATGCATGCAACAGAGATTAATCTTGTCTTTGGATTGCAAAGTTTTGGAAGCATGAATTGCCTTTAAATACGGGCTATTCATCCTAGGAATTACGCAAGATATTAGGAGCTTGGAGAGTTTCAAAATTGGCTAAGTATTGGCTAAGAGCTAGCTTGTGAATTGAGAGAGTTGAGCATACTTGTGCAGAATTGTTCTAGTGAGAACAAGATTTGTATCTTCACTCATATTTATGATATATGCAACATAGATTGAGGGGTTTTGAGCAGTGGATTTCCCCATATACATCTTGCGTTATGTGCCATCGATTTATCTTCTTCTTGTTCTTATTGTTTTCATTGATCTATTGGTTTCTGCTGGTTGGAAGTAGAAGTAGATTCTTGTCTTGTGCTTGAGTAAATTGCATGAGCTTGTGGATCTACAAGATTTTATACATGTTATTGAAGTAGAGAACAATATACTAGAGGAGATTTCAAAGTTTTGAGTTTTGGGTTACAGTTGAAATTCGAAATTGCAAATACTTCAAGATCCACAGATGGCATCCTACAGTTTACAGCTCAAGTATGCCTTGGAAGGAAACTCGATTTTTATAACATTAAGGGATAGAATGGAGGTTATGCTAGAGGATAATGGTTTGAAGGAATTCATTGATAAAGAAATTCCTAAGACAAAAACATCAGACACACAAAATTTGGCCAAATGGAAGAAGTGTGTGGCAAAGGCGAGGCAGATAATCCTTGAGGGAATTTGAGATCACATTGTCTTGAGTCTCCATGGAAAGGTAACTCTATATGCTATGTGGAAAATATTGACAAACTTGTATCAAAACAACAGTGACCAAAGTAAATTGGAACTAATGGAAAAACTTTGAAAATTCAAAACGGAGAAAGGTGAGACTATTCCAAAATAATTGACCAAGTTCACTCAATGTTGTGATGAACTTGGGAGTGTTTGAATCATGGTTTTGGAGGATGATATGGTGAGTATTTATCTTATAGGACTCCCAAAGAGTTGGCATAGTTATTAGGAATCCGTCAATGGTCGGGAGAAGTTGTTGGATTGGGAACGACTGTGGTCATATTTGATGCAGGAGGAGATCAGGAGGAACATTGGGGATGGCTCTTCATCAAAGACTGATGATGAAGAGAACTGTGCCTTAGTAATTAAGGCAAAGAAAGGGAAAGGTAAAGCTTCCCATTCCAAATTGGATTCTTATGATGGAGGTAAGAAAAAATACATGATGAAAGTTAAGTGCTTTCATTGTCATGAGCTAGGCCATTTTGCTACAAATTGTTCACTCAAGGAGTCCAGGAAGAAGTCCTCA
The DNA here is from genome assembly GCA_000404065.3 of Pinus taeda. Classification (NCBI taxonomy): domain Eukaryota; kingdom Viridiplantae; phylum Streptophyta; class Pinopsida; order Pinales; family Pinaceae; genus Pinus; species Pinus taeda. The sequence goes on along the minus strand of APFE030400913.1, from coordinate 9,536 downwards.
GGAGGAGTGGTGGGTGAGGATTTGGCCTCTCAATTTGAATTGGAATTTTCCCTCATTACATGCATGGTGTCATCAATTATGGGAAGTGTATGGTACTTAGACAGTCGAGCTTCATTCCACGTGATTGGTGACAAAGAGTTATTCAATGACCTAGAGGAGAAAAGTCTCCAGATGCATATCGAGATGGGTAATGACGGGAAGTATAGTGTTACTAGATTGGGCACGATTACGTTTCAGAGGGAGAATGGGACTCCACTCACCTTGAAGAATGTTATGTATGTTCTTGGGCTGAAGAAGAACTTTGCATCCATTGCCATGCTTGAGGATAGAGGCTATGATGTGATCCTCTTGAAAGGAAAGGCATTCCTTCAACACATATCCACAAGTAAATTAAAGAAGATAGGGATTCGGGTGAAGAATCTCTATAAGTTGGAGGTAGAGGAGTGTGATTCTTTGAGCACAAAAGTAGAAAGGGTTAAGAGCCGAGACATTGATGAGTTGTGGCACATGCGATTGGGAAACTTGCATCATGGGTCTTTGAAGATATTGCAGTAGATCTTTGCTGGTCTTCCCAAAGGTACACTTAAGCAAGTTGATACATGCAAGGGGTGTACTTTGGGAAATACACCAAGTATTCCTTTCACGACAGAGACAGTTGAGCAGAGGCTATTCTAGAGCGAGTCCATTCAGATGTTTCTATCCCATTCTCAACAATATTCACGACCAAACACATGTATTATGTTATATTTATTGATGCCTATTCTCATAAATGATGGATATTTTTCATGCATATAAACGATAAGAAGGTTAAATCTCTACGGAGTGATAATGGTGGTGAGTATGTCTCAAACGAGTTTAAGAACTTCTATGCAGCAAAAGGGATTAAATGAGAGTTTCTGATACCCCATAACCCTCAGAAGAATGGGGTGGATGAGAGGAAGAACATAAGCATAGTAGGGGCAGCAAGGGTAATGTTGCATGATTAGGGCCTACCACTACACTTGTGGGATGAAGCATGCAACACAAAGTTTATGTTCAGAAACGTAGCCCACATTAGATACTTGAGATGAAGACACCAGAGGAGGCTTATTCTGGTAAGAGGCCAGATGTTGGTCACTTCAAGAATTTTAGGTCATCAGTATATTTCCATGTGACCAGCGAAGCATGGAAGAAGATTAAGCTGACAACATAGTTGGGGATATTTGTGAGGTACATTGATACACCTCAAAACTATCGGGTTACTTTTCGACTAGAAGGATGACAGTGGTTCGCAGGGATGTCAGATTCGATGAGGAGAAGGCCATAAGAGTTTCCATTGAGAGGGAGCTTGAGACACATGTGGATGATGAGATTTTATCTCCTAAGGTTGATAAGCCTCAGATTTATATGGAGCATCCACATGCAGAGGATCCAAGAGTGGAGACATCCAGTCAGGCAAAGTCTTCCAGAGAGGTAATAAAGTGCACTAGAGAGGCTAACATATTGTTGGATGATGCACAAGAGAATGTGGGAGCACCCACTTCTCAGTGCAAACAGAGGAGATCACCTGAGAGGTACACTGGATACATGGATCTTATGGGAGAATTTATTGTGATAGAGCCATATTCCTTTAAGGAAGTAGTGTAGCAGCTAGTTTGGGTTGATGCCATGGTGGAGGAGTATGACTCCATAGTTCGTAACAGTGTTTGGGATATGGTTCTGAGACCGAAGGACAAGTCATTGTTGAGATCTTGTTGGATTTACAAGGTAAAGCAAGCTACAGATGGTAGTGTGGAGAAGCATAAGGATATATTTGTGGCCTGTGGATTTTCACAGTTAGAGGGGATTGAATATGACGAGATCTTTGCTCCTATTGCAAGGTACTAATCAATCAGATCTATATTGGCACTATCAATGCAGATGGGTTGGAAGATACATCAAATGGATATGAAGAAAACCTTCGGTAATGACATGATTGAGGAAGAGGTGTACGTAGAGCATCCTAAAAGTTGAGACCTTAGACCATGAGTCACATGTGTGCTATCTCAAGAGAGTGTTGTATGCGTTGAAAGAAGCACCATGTTCTTGGTACACTAGGATAAATATCTATTACACTAGTTTGGGCTTCATAAAGAGTGAAGCAGATGTGAACCTGTACCACATAGTGGTGGAAGGTAAGTTGTTTATCATTTTACTTTATGTCGATGATCTCATACTAACAGGTGATGATCAACTGATCAAATATTGCAAGGAGGACCTTGAAAGAGAGTTTGAGATGAAGGACATGGGGCTCATGCATTACTTTCTTGGCATGGAGGTATGGCAGGGAGATGGGGAGTTGTTTATGTCTTAGGGAAAGTATGCCAATGAGATACTCAGGAGATTTTGCATGGAGAGCAGCAAACCCATGGATACTCCTTTAACAGGTAACTGGAGCAAGGAGGATGCTATTTCAGGGGAAGTAGTGGAAGCTACTATTTACAGGCAGCTTGTGGGTTCACAGATGTACTTGGTGAGCACACAACCAGATATGTGTTATGCAGTTGACCAGCTTAATCAAGCAATGGTTAGGCCTACCAAGCTGTATTGGAATGCATCAAAGCATGTGTTGAGATACCTCAGGGGCACTTCTCAGTATGGATTATGGTAAAACCAGACAAAGGGAGTGAATCTTCAAGGCTTCACTGATGCAGATTGGGCAGGGAGTCCATTCGACTAGAAAAGCACATGAGGAGGGATCTTCAGTATTGGGTCAACGACAATTTCTTGGTACTGTAGTAAGCAGAGATCAGTTTCACTTAGTTCTGCAAAGGCAGAGTACATGGCTACGAGTTATGGAACAAGTGAAGTCGTATGGATGAGGAAGATCATGGTTGGTTTATTTGGTCAAAAAATGGAACCATCTATGAATTACTGCAATAATCAGAGTTGTATCAAACTTTATGAAAATCCAATTTTTGATGATCTGTCCAAGCATATTGATATTTGATATCATCATCTCATAGATTTTGTATTTAGGTGGATTATGTTGTTAGAGTACATTGCCACGAAGAAGCAAGATATTAACATTTTGACAAAAGCATTAGCAAGATGTAAATTTGAGTTTCACAGAGACATGATAGGGGTAGCTCATAATCCCCTTCTTGTTGAGAGGGAGTGTTGAGAAATGACAACAAGAAATTCTAGTTTAATTTGTCCTTGAATTAAACTAAGAATTAAAATCGAATTATATTCTCATAGAAACTTGTAAATAGTTAATTAAGTTTAATTAACTTAATTAGCTTAACAATTTCGAGTTGGAAGTCCGTTTGTAGTCATGTATACGTTCTCCCTAAATTTTATGGGTCCAGTATGATCTTTATGTGGGAAAAATTGTTAATTATATGCAAGCTCCCTCATTAATATTAAAAAAAATGTGCTTAGGATCGTCTCAAATTAACCAAAATATGAAGAATTGTGTGTCAAGTGTTAAATGTCTTTTATGAGAAATTTATGAGGTCAAATAGTTGTTTAAAACACATATACAACAAGTAAATTATAGAGAAGTAAAACATAGCAACTCATAACACAAAGTTGATAAAGGACTTCACCCCTCCTGAGCTACATCTCCTTGGACATGCTTCAATGGCTAGGCCCTCTTTGGATTAATGGTAAACTCTCTGATTACATGCACTTTCAGTGCTCCAATGGCTTTAAAACCTGCTCCATTGGATTAAGAAGACCCAAAAACCCAAAAAATGACTATCCAAACTGTGCAATTTGACTTCAGCTGATCTAGGATTGACCTCCTCTCCTAGTGGCCCTAGGCTTCCTTAAACTTAAACATAGAAAAATCACATACATAAGTGCATTTCTACCTATGAAACCTATTCAATTATGTTCATAGAATCTAAATCATCTAGGAATGACTCTTTTTGAGTCAAAATTGGTCGAATTTTGCAAAAGTTATGGTCTCTTCAGTTTTCCCTAGGAAAACTCCACCAAATCTGGAGAAACTCCAGTTAGCCCCGCCAAAATTGGAGCAGCGTTGGATTTATTGGGCCTACTAAAACCATCGCCAACTGCTCATTAGCACCCTCCACATTTAGCACTAGGTCATAGGGTGCCCATGGAACCGGGGCTAGCCCCTTACCTCTAAATGCGTCGATGCTTAACATTTAAATCAAACAACAAAACATTAGTTGTTAAGTCAAATGGTGGCGGCATAGTGATAAGACATGGGGCTTGTGTGGGCGATGTCACAGGTTCGACTCTGTCAGCCTGCCAAACAACATTTTACACGACCTTTGAGAGGGCACGTGGTGGCCTTCGGGCTTGCCACATGTCAGCCTCTCATTGGACCACCTCAAATGCCTTTGACCAATAACATGTTGACACTTGTCACAATTCGATTGTGCCACTTGTCAGAATATTCATTGGAATATTCTTTTTTATGACTGGGTTGTACAGATGCCTAGTGAACATCCTTGTCAGCCCTGTACCTAAAAATTTTTCTGTTTGAAAAAGCAGACATAAGTCTCTATCTTTCTCATACGAGCTTGATTTAGAGTGAAACAAGTTGCATTGGGATCATATCATGGAGACAGATGTGGTCTTTTAGTTTTTGAGCAATTTTGAGTATTTTTATTTTTGAGCAAATTTTTGCCCCCAATCCAGATTCTGATCACTCCTTCCCACTGACAGGATTTTGGACCCACAAAGGTTGGTTATCTAATGACAGATGAATACTATTCTCCTTCCCAAATTCTATCAATTGATTCTACCTAGAAAAATCTCCATGACAACCAGTTGGGTTCACTGACATGCCTTGCCTTGCAAATGGCTTGGAACTTCAACCAATGTTCTCCTTTTGTTGCTGACCCAATCCAACAATTTCTAGCTACTTACTTATTAAACACCATGTTGTACTAAAGCCATCCCTCGGTGCTTGGAAAGATGGTTGATGGTCTTCCCACTGAGAATCATGCTCCTCCTTTGCAACACATGCATTCGATGCAAGCTTCTCCTTGGAAACCACTTTTCCAAGTTAAGCCCATCTGAGTGAAATACAATAATGACTTCCAATATCAGTAATAACAAGAAAATAAATGACCATTCTTTTACCTCCACGGTTCCAAATTCCACATCTGTAAGAATGCATTCGCCATCTCTTTCACTTCTTGGCATCAACACATCAAATGGTCTAGAATGGCTGCAATTTTTTTTTTTGGCAGTTTTGTCCACTTTCACTTCTTGATTCCATCATCCTCCGGTATTGACATGTCACTCATGTCATGATTTGAGAATGAAGGCTAACCATGAGCCTCTTTCTCATGCTTGGACCTTCCAAAATCCTACAACATCTTGTCACAAGAAACACCATTAACCTTGAAAAAAACTCATGCAAGAATATTACTAGATGACCTCTTCCTTTCACTTCTTCAAAGAAACAAATGGCACATCATGTGAACATCACCATGTACTCTTACATCTTGGTGTATAAACCATCAACTAAACACAAGTCGACAAAACATGCTTCTTCAAACCACTGACTTTCAAGTCAAGCAAAAGCATGTACAACAACTTGACGATTTACAACAAGAATTCCACATTCTCATGAAAAAATTCATCACCTCTCCCTTTCATATTTGGAGACAAAATCAACTCTTCCAAGTCGATATAACATACATGTAACAATAAATCGACCACACAAGTTGACACTCATGCATGTGCAAATGGTAAACATTCTCAAGTTGACAACATACATGTTAACAAAGCAATCGACCAACACAAGTCAATCAGTCATGCATGTTCAAGTACAATGAAACTATTAAAATTTCCATTGTTCACACACAAACTCTCATCCATGTATAAAAATTCTCAACTCTCTCACAAGTACAATCACAATTACAAGAATCCCATTGGTATGTATGAGTACTTAAAGAGCTGAAATGACCAAATTTGCTGCAATAAAGTGAGTCAACATACTCCACTTTCAAACACCTTCCTAGAGTAAACATGCAAGTTCAAGAATGCAATGTGCATGCAAATTTGTAGTTGCAAATTCCCATCTTTGTTGCATCTAAGTGAGTCAACATAACTCTACTTTTCCAACGTCTTGCTTCATGGAATATGCAACATACTTTTAGGAGAAACGAAATGCATCCAAATAACAAGGAAATGCATCAATAAGGCAAGATTTGCATTAATTATCAAAAGAAATGCAAGGCCTTAATTGTTTAAGAAAGCTAACCATATCTTTCCAAGCCATTTCAATGGTGCTTATTTCAGTTGCACTTCATCATGTGTATCATCCTAACCCACATCAATTATGGAATCCTCTTTTCCATTCTTGCCAAAATCTCTCTCCACCTTCTTCAAATGTCGTGCATGACTTGTTGGATGAAAATTCCAACACTTGTCTACAAGATGACCCTGCTTATGGAAATGAGTGCAAAATAACTGCATCTTCTTTTCAACATGGTTTCCATTATCCAATGGACCTTTTTCTTTCTGTCTCTTTTGTTTTGAAATTTTCCTGTGTATGGCTATCCTCTTCCAACACCTGGAAACAATATGGTTATTCAAACCACAAAATGAACATGTAAATTTTCTCCAAATATTATATAAATATTTACCATGTTTATCATAATCAAAAGAAACTTGATTAAAGGAAGATTCATACCTTGCACATTCACCTTTGTCGCCTTCTCGAGGAGGTGAATTTGATGAGGTAGTGGCTCTCTTCGGAATACCAACAATGGTTTCAATGACCTTAGAGCTTTCAACATCCTCTTGTTTGTCATTTCCACTAGTTGCATGCTTATGAGAATCTTCTTGCAAAGTGGTGATAAAACTGTTTCATTCCTCATCAACACAAACTTCACAAGCTTGAGGTAATGAGCATGTAATAAAAGTACTTCTTGGAACACCTTCATGTGCCTCCTTGGCTTTGGAGCATTCTCCATCATGTTGTCCATAACCAAGACCCAAATACCTAGGCCTTTCCTCAACAACAATTGGCTCAACTATGCCTTGCACATGGTTGCCTAACCCTTTACCTTCACAGCCCATCTTCATCAATAATTTGGGCCCTATTCCTCTAATGTGTATTTAAAAGCACCAAAACATTCATTTTGAGAGGAAATTGAAGATAAACTTGAATTACATACCTCATTTTCATGCACATACTTGGCTAGGGTTTCCTTGGCATCATTGAGTTGGATCTCCATCTCATGCATATTTTCAAGAAGCTCTTGCTTCTCCTCCTTCATGGCCATCAACTCCTCTTGAAGTATAGTGTTCTCCTTCCTATCTTCATTCATCTATAGCATCATATCTCTCATGATGATAAGCTCTTGCAACATCTCTAAATCAAAGAGTCTTGGTAAGGAAGATGGATTAGAAACATCACATGTTGAAGCTTCCATCACACTTGTAATGAATCAAAAAGCTTCACAAAGCTTAAAAAAGCTTCTCAAAAAAGAAGCATCTCAAACCATCTCCCTTATTCAGCTTACACACATAAAATTTCACACAGTTAGATTCTCCTTGGAAAAATACAAAACTAATAGCTAATTTTCTAGCTAACCTTGGCAAACCATCCCAGGGTTAAAATGAGCTAACCTGTCTCTGATACCAACTTGATATGTGTGTGGGAAAACTTGTTAATGCTATGCAAGCTCCCTCATCAACATTAAAAAAAAGGTGTTTATGATCATCTCAAATTAATCAAAATGTGAGGAATTATGTGTCAAGTGTTAAGTGTATTTTATGAGAAATTTATGAGGTTAACTAGCTATTTAAAACACATATACAACAAGTAAATTGTAGAAAATTAGAACACAACAACTCATTACACAAAGTTGATAAAGGAGTTCAACCCTCCTGGGCTACATCTCCTTGGACCTACTTCAATGGTTATGCCCTCTTTGATTTAATGGTCAATTTTCTGGCTACATGCACTTGTAGTGATCCAATGGCTTTAAAACCTACCCCAACGGATTCAAAGACTCTAAAACCCCCAAAATGACTATCCAAGCTCTAGAATTGGACTTCAAATGATCTAGGCTTGACCTCCTCTCCTGGTGGCCCTAGGCTTTGTTAAATTTAAACTTATCAAAATCATGTACAAAAGTTCCTTTATGCCTCTGCAACCTATTCTATTATATTCATTGGATCCAAAGCATATAGGAATGACTCTTTTTGAGCCAAAATTATGTAGGTTTTAACCCCATATCGAAATTACCTGCATACGAATTCTAAAACACAGAAAATAAACAATGCGAGAGCATAACACATAAAACACACATACACAGAGATTTTCCCCTGGATCCCGAAATCGGGACTACCAGATTGATTTTTCATTATGTTCCTTTCAATGTTATAATACATATTTATACATGTCAAAGCATCCAATACCATCGACCGAAAACCATCGCATCCAAAAACATGTGCGAAAATCATGTACAAAACCATAGGTGGGTCTGCCCATCCTAACATAGGGTCCAAAACCAAAATTTTCCGAGGCGCTTCCCTGGACCCCATAAAGTGGGGTTACGGGTATGGCACAACCTCCCTGTGACCCCGCGC
>APFE030400909.1:0-15365 GCA_000404065.3 Pinus taeda | reverse complement strand
ACCCAGGTTTGAGGATTCTTAAGGATGACACAACTGGACCCAGCATGCCCCCAGGTTGGTCTTGACACAACTGGACCTAGCATGCCCCAAGTTGGTCTTGACACAACTTGAAGGAAAACAATTGATTAAGAGCCCAAATGAGGTTGATCTCACACTAAGAGACTAGGGAGGGTTTGTTGCAACAAAGGAAGCCCTAACACTGGAGGAGGCCACTTCCAACAATTGGAGACCCATGGAAACCACTTTGTGGCACCCCAACTGGATCTCAGGACCCCAACTCTCAAATCATGAACTTCGCAGGAATATACACCTTCTTGGACACCTCATCACCCTTGGGCATGGCATTTGGAGCATTTACTATTGGTGACATTAGCATGAGAGTGCCTACAACTCACACGTGTGGACAAATTAGGGCACATTTTGATATAGCTAGTCGGTTAGCTTGTAATTCTATGACATTTTAGCATCAAACTTGTTTTAGGGTCTTTGTTAGGCTTATTATTAGTCCTAATCCTCATATAAATAGAGGATAGGCTCATTGTTTGGATCATCATCACTTGTGACTTATTTTGGCCCTCTTAGAGATTTTCAACCTTGTTTTCTTGTGGAGATGTGACTTTATAGTGTATTTTTCTACTTGGAGCTATTTCGTTGGCCTCGAAGATGTCATTTTGGAGCAATAAAGGCTTGTTCATGCATTCTATCTTGTAAGTGTACCTTGGATTTGATAATTTTTTTTTGTGTGTCTAATATATGGAATGGTTGATTATCTAGGGTTTCTAATTTGCTAGTTATTGTTGAAAATCATTGTATTGAATCTAGATGATAGCATTGTATGCATTACTCACTCATAGAATGTGAATGGCAATTCCATTGGTGAATCTTTAAACTAGCTCTCCCAATTGACTTTGCTCCCTCACAAAAGTGATAGCTAGGGTTTTGAAACCTAGGGTTTTATTATTCCCTTACTCCTTGCCAAAATTTAGCATATTTTACACTCCCATAGACTCCATCATCCCAAGGGCTAGACCCTAGCCTTGGTAACTTTGTTGATCACCTACAAAACTTCACTTAAATCACATTATGTCTCTCTAAATCTGATTTTTGATCCCTTGAGGATAAGTCGCTAGCTAGGGCTAGGGCATGAAATTTTACTAGGGTTGAAGACTTTGACTTGTGAAAGCATTCAACATTGGAAGGAGTGTTGGTTGCATCAAAATTAGCCCCTTGTAGTAGCTAATCTATCCATTTCAAAGCTAAATCCTTTATGTCCTAGGTAGATCATGCTCTAGAAAAACCCTAGTTTGCCCTTCTCGTTCCTTAATTTGAAGGTATTGATTGTTTGGAAGCTTTTTCTTGGCCTTGTGACTCTAGGTTGATCCTTTTAGCTTGCTATTTCTCAAGCTCTATATCATTTGTACCTTGAATAGGCCTCATTAGAGGAAGGGAATTGCCCCATCATGCTTGATGAGCCTTGTTCTTAGGAAGAGTTGTCCTCTGCAAACCTATCTTGTCACCTTATCCCTTGGATTTAACATCTCTCATGGATGACCTAATAAGGGGAAGCCTCCCTAGTGGTGAAAGTACATAAACGAGCATGAGGTAGTGGCTATGGTGACAGTGGGCCACACCTCATTGTTGTCCCTTGGTCTAGTTTTTGCCTTGTGAGCCCCCCTCACAAGGCCTGCTAGATTTTGAGGCAATGCCTTTGGTGTCGTTGCCCGAGAGTATATTAGTCAACCTCTTGGTGGGTTTAAACTTTAAAGATTAAACTTCACCTTTCTTTGAAGAGAAAAATTCATAATGAAAATCTGGATTCTCTTCTAGTGACCCCAACAGAACTTGACCATGGAACTTGGAAGTAGCTACTTAAACCCCCTTAACTTATCATCGAAGAAATGGCGAGTCTCCCGGCATTCCTTTTATGGATAGGGTAAGCTGTGTCCACTATCCCCCTGAGGTGGCATTGAAGGTGAATATTTGAGGGCATTTAATTCCCCTCAAATGACGTTTGATAACTTTTCGAGAATTGACCAATCCTTTTGCCTCCATGATCATCATTCCCTACAACTTTGCAATTGGATATGTCCTTTGGCAATATACCATCACTTTTGTTCTTATTAGGGTTTGTAAACTTGTGTTTCTTATCCTTATTACAAGTGTTTTTTATGCCTGCCTTTTGACTTCTATAATTCATCTTTTTTTATTTAGCATTACAATGTATTTTGAGAATTATCTGAAGGATTAAAATGCATTGCTGTTGAAGAGCATGTCAAATTAAGTTTTGAGAAGTGCATCCCTATCTAACACTGATATATTATAGAACAAACTGTTCAAAGATCATTAAAGTATAAACTAGTTTGCACTTTTCTTTTCTAACTTCAGTGATTTGTCGAAACATGATTTTGATCTCTATTTTCTTGAACATTTTGATGCTTTAAAGCTTATTCGTGTTATTTGTTCAGACATATCTTTGACTGATTGACTGTTTGACTGTCGTGTATGTCTTATTTTAAACTTTTCTTAAAAGCTTATTCTGTGGAATTCTGAAATTTTAGGAAACACTCCTCTGTGAATCATGATTTAGTCAAAACCATTTATTTATAGACCAAATTGCTGTTGTGTTATTATTTTCTTCTGTTTGGCAATTTATAGAAGATTCTCTAGAGTATTCTGGAATCTGAACATGATTTTGATGTATTGGGGTTTTTCCAGACAGGTCTAACCTGTAGAAAATCTTCTGGTAAATACAAACCTTGTATTCATTTGGGTTGTTTTGAACTAGAATCTTTTGTATGACCAACATGCTAGAAAATTCACTGGCATGAAATATTCACACTTTCTTTAACCATTTCTCCAACTATTTGCTATTTAAATTTTCATTTTCTTTTAAATAAGAAATGAAAGTTTCTTTATTTGCGCATGCAGTGGAAGTGTCCTATGTGCAAGGAGAATTATTCAATGGACAGCATCATTAATTTTGTAAGTAATTTGTTGCAATCTTTTGATGGGAACAGGATGATAAAGGGAACATCAAATTTATGCTAATTCCTAACATGTCAAAACTTTATGATTATCTAATATGGCAGATGAAAAACTACTCTAAGGACGTAACTGAAGTTGAAGTGAAACCAGATGCTTCTTGGTATCCAAAGGTTGAAGGTTATGCCAGTCTCCGTGAGCATTGGCATCAGCCAGATAGATCAATGATTATTTCAATTGAAAAAATTACACATCAACAGGGAAACTTGAACCAAGTTAAATGTGAGAGTATTGCCTTTAAAAATTGGAATAAAGAAGAATTGAGATGGTATCCAAAGCTCGAAGGTTATGCCAGGCTCCATGAGCATTGGCATCGGCCAGATAGATCAATCATTATTTCAATTGGAAAAATTACACATCAACAGGGAAACTTGAACCAGGTTAAATGTGAGGGTATATTTGAAAGTCAGTTGCCTTTAAAAATTGGAATAAAGAGGAATTGAGATAGTTATTTGGGATTAGGTGGTGCTATCTTATCATCTACTGCAAATACTATGCCATGGATGGAAGAAGGGGAATATAAAAATCGTGCGAGCCATCAGCTACAGTGCGACTGATACAAATGGAGATGATGAAGATCCAAGTATTAATCAAGAAGGAAGTGAGGACCTTGTCAGGGAATATAAAAACTGTGCCAGCCATCAACTACAGTGCAAATGATACAAATGGAGATGATGAAGATCCAAGTATCAATCAGGAAGAAAGTGGAAGTGAGAACCTCGACTTTTCAACGAATAATGATGCCAGGTTTTGACTCTTCATTCTTGGGATGTAATCAGACTTTACAGAGAATTTCCAAGCATGTTTGTTCTGAACTCCAAAAGGACTCTGAACTAATAGTTCTAAGTGATTCAGAGGAAGAGAATGCAAATGATGTAAACATTGGTTAATCTATTGTTTCAGTTTTTGCTATTTCGGATACTTTGTGTCAAGGTGTAGAGTACCATTGAATTCCTATGAAGGTTTGCAGGAGGAATCACAGTTTGATTGCATTGGTATTACCTAAACCTTCATTCATCCGCACTTATTGGATCCTTTTCTGAAGTGATTTTGCTCCAGCATAGCATCAACGCTCCACTTGGTTATATTGGTGCTAATGGTGGTGAGTTCAATTTGTCAAATTGGTACCCGTGCCCTCAGAATGTAGCATTTCATTTCTTTGGTACAAATCCAGATGTTTCAGGTACCTCAGTGTGCATATGTGGTACTTCTGACTCTTGTCAATATGCCGTTCGTTAGATTCTTCCCTGTGTTCCTTAAGTACAGAATGGAATGGTGATTTGAAAGATGGCCCTATACACTTCTTCCATGTTCAAGCACAGCCTGCACAAGCATATGTTCAAACTGATTATGGAGACCTGTAATCACATGTGATGATGTACATACTAATTGGATTTCACTCAGTTTATGTAGCAGTAACAACTTGGGTAAGCCAGGTTTTAAGGAACCTGCTGCAGGAACACAGTGTAGACAATATCGTCTGCACCTGGGGAGATGGACTCCACTCATTAGCTATAGGTATACAAGGTCAAGACATTGTATCTTCTATTCCTGAGTCGATCAAAGTAGACTGGAAAACTGCTTCCTGATTAACAGTGTGCAGCATCTATACCATCGAATGTTAGTGATAATAGAACTGATTAACCAAGGTTCTGATAACCCATTACGTCATCAATTTGTCAGATCAATTCGGCCTCGATTTTAAGTTTCTGTGGATTCAGATTCTAATTAGGTTGCAGCATTCAGCATCAACTCTGTCGCTGGTCTTGCATGCCCATCGAGGATTATGAGACCAGGATTTTATTTTATGATTTACGTAGAAAAATCACCCTTTCCTATGGTGTTTGTGTGCAAGGGATAACCCAGTTTTAATGCAGTAGCAGGTGCTTAAGAACTTTTGTAGTAATGGATGTAAGCCTAATGATGCCTAATGTATGACAGACTTGATGCTGCAATGATGATGTTTTTTCTTGGTGAGTTTTGGCAAAGATGATGTTTAGATGTCTCTACGAGCATTGTGGAGAGGCATCAGAAAATTCCTATTGTGCTTTGCTTAACTTCATAATGGAAGCATATTTTTATCATGACAAATAATTTCCCTACGCACTGGACTTTGAACACAAAACCAACTCTCAACAAATATGAAGGGGCCTTAATTGTGTTTTGTTTTCTTATTATTCTCGCATGATGGATAAATCTGGAAAAGCTTATTGCCTCCGGAGGAGATGTTATCCTGTAAGGTACTTTAAACAAATTTACAAATTTAAATATATATATAGAACATTTAATAAACTTGTCAACACCTCATTCCAGCTATAAAACTTGTCGACACCGCATTCATTTTTTTCAAAAACATTAGATTTGATTTTATCTATAATATAAAAAATCATATAAGGTCATTTGCCAAAACCTGAAATCACAATCAAATGTTGCATGAAATTGGAATAGTTACAAAACTAAAATATTGCCTACAAACATTAAGTAAATTGACATCATGGTTAAATGTGTTTGTGTGAGATAAGTTTTATCAAAGTGAAAAGTAATTAGTAATATATATGTATATATAAATTAATCAAATTAATATGATAGTTAAAAATATTTTTATGTGAATTAAATTTTCTTAAAGTAAAATCAATTAGTATTTCTGAAATATAAATCATGTTATTTGATATGATAGTTAAAATGCTCTCGTGTGAGGTAAAATAAAATGTATCCAAGTAAAAATTAATTGGTATCTCATATATATGAATTATGAAAATTATAAATGTTTTTGTCTAAGTTAAAAGCAAATGTTTAATGATAATAATATTTTAAAAGGAAAACAATGCTTCAATAAATTGTGTAAATAGATGTTATTGTTAAAATGTATTTGTGTGAGATTTTTTCTATCAAAGTAAGAAATAATGAATATTTAAGAGATATAAAAAATTAAGATCATTGTTATAAATATGAGTGCATAATATGGGTGCATAATTTAATTAAACTCAAATTATTCAAATTTGTAAACTATAATCCATTATAAGAAAATAGGAAAATTAATGAAGAATAATTTAAATGTAAAACAAACTTACGTTATTTTAGATAATTGAAACCAACCTAGATCCATCTTAAACATGGATTTATAAGTGTTGAGAGGATCAAATCTCTCCCGGTGAAAACCTCTTTTTGAGTGCAAATCTCTGGAGTGCAAAACTTTAGGAAATGTCATCTCTCGAGGTGGAAACCTCTTTTTGAGTGCAAATCTTTGGAGTGCAAAACTTGAGAAAATGTTCGCACCTCGAGAGATTTCATCTCTCTTGGCACTTGATAGAGCTAGATTTAAAATGGATCTAGGTTGGTAAATAATCAAAACCAATTCCAATATCAAACAAATCTAGTGTAACCAATTCCAATATCAAACAAATCTAGTGTAATACTCTAGCTTGAAGGGGCCCTATAGGAAATGGGTCTTACAACCAAGTTATATAGAGCACTTATTTCATCAACAAGCTCAATATGTCAATACACACAACATCCAGATGTATCATAATTATTCTTGAGGTTGATATTAGTTATACCATCAGGGAATCCACCCATTGAAAGCCTTGAAATAGACCAAAGAAGCAGAACTAGTTGAGGATTGGTGAGAAGAAAAACAACATCCCAACTATAAGCTCAATAACATAAATTGTGTTAAGCCAAATAAATCATTCAATGAAGATGCTTTTTGGGACAAAATTGTGCACAAAATTCCTTTGCACTTAGTCAATTTGAAGAAAATTGGGTTGTTTGATGATGTTGTAAAGTGGCTGGCACATTCCAAATGTTTATAGGTTAATGCCAGTACATAGTTTGTCTACGTATCAATAATTTGTCCAAAGTGTACTTTCCTTTCAACTCATATATAAATCAAATTTCCATACAATAGTATAATCACAGAATCTAAAATTTTCCATGGATTATTCCTCTAGAAACAAAGGCAACACTAGGAATACAAATGGTCCTCTTAATTAGCGAAGCCAATATATATGTAATTGGAAGGTGTGATTTTATTTCATTCTTCAAATATTGGTTTCTTTTTATTTCTTTCTCCATATATTGTTTGTCTTGGCAGAGGTCTTAAAATGTGTTATACGTAAGTTTGTTGTTGCAAAACCTAAGTCTTCTTCTCCTCCTACACCATGATAAATGTGCAATAGTTGCCCTCGTAAAGACAAACACAACCCAGATAGAAGTTTAGCGATCTACGTGGATTTAACATCTGGTTAATATAACAACCTCATCCCACGCCTACTCAAGTAACCACCCAACCGGGGTAAATATGCGATGAGAGGCCACTATGATGGGATTCAACCTCCTATGTCACCTTAAGGAAGTGGAATCAATGGAATAATGCCACATACACCTTCCACATCAACAAAAAAACTCCCAGGAGCCATCCCAACCACTCAGGTAACCCGCCCTTGAGACCAACTGAAGTTTTTGTGCATCAAACTTCTAGACGCTCCCTTGATATGGACAAGGGTGCATCTGGGAGGCTCCAGAAGCTCCCACAACAAGGGCAAGGGAGCTTCCAGGGACTTTTTACTCCAATGCTGTGCTTGCGACTCTGAGATTTGTGCCACTTTTCAGGGCCAGAGCTTAGGTCATTGCCCAAAACTCAATGTCACCTTTATAAATGAAATTTCACAGCAGAACAAAGATACATATGCAAAAACATCAACAAGGACTAGACTGGACTCTTACTAGCCATGACATGCATTTCATCAAACATATCACAAATATGAAATCTACAGGTCTTAACAACAGAGTTGAGCATAGGGGTATCATACTTATATGAGATTTGTTATGAGGCATTGTTTCCTTATCACATTAACTGCATTATCATCTATTAGGACATAGATACATTATTCATTCATTTACAAGTAAAAACATGATGAGAGCCATATATAGCCATTGTCATAATTCATATTCATAACCAGTATAATAACAACAGAAATACCAAGGAAACAACAACCATATAATCCACATATAAACCATTATAATACTCATGAATTAACACGAAGAAATAACCTATTATTAATGATGCAAAAGCTAACCAGGTTTGGTACTTCCATGGACCACTTGACCGTAGATATGGTTGAGCCAAATCTCTCTTTAGCCAGTCACCAAAACCGAACTAGGGCTTCCAGAGGCCAAACCACCTCAACCCATCAAACAATGATTCCACTTCATGGTCGGACATCACAAACCATCACCAAATTGGTCTCTACCCAAGCCTTCTAGGGCTCCAGAGTGATTGTTCCAACTAAGGCTTCCAGGACCAATAACTAAACCCATAGCTGATGTCAGGCTTCCAAACCATTTGTCCAACCAGAGCTTCCAGGACTTGTAACTCAACCCACCAAGGGATTCCAGAGCATTTTTCCAACCAAGGCTTCTAGGACTAGTAACTCTACCCAATATGTTACAAGGCTTCCAGAGCGTTTGTCCAACCAAGGCTTCTAGGAACTAGTAACTCAACCCAATCTAAATGAAACATGAGAACCAACCAGAAAAACAAAGAAATGAACCCACAACACCTTGGTTATCTAGGAAATGGCAAGGTTAGAAAAATCCACTGTCAATCCAGGCAATCCTCCATGCCAATAACAGATCACGACCAATAAACCACATGCATGTTCCATGCATGTCAAACTAGTGAGGAAACCATACATGCAACTCAGTGTCTACAAGAAAACCCCGTTGTAGCTGCTGATTTCGATGTCCTCTTGCACTTTCCCCCTCTTCCTTTGCCTTCTTGCTCCAAGAATATAAGTATGGCACACTCTCCAAGAGTTCTCCAAGGAAACTCTAAGTGTCCAAGAGTATGAGAGAGAATAGAATGAGAGGTCAAAAACTGAACTCACAAAAGGGTCACACTGACCAAGCTTGAGTAAAAGCTTACCAAGTGATCCTTTGAAGCATTTTTATCAATGAGGCCTCTATTTTCTTTATTTTCCATTATTTTCCTCCAATTTCCTCATCACATGCAATCTGTGACCTTTCACCTTCCTTTTCTCGTAATTTCCTTTATTTTCATAAATAAAATGTCAATAAATGCCTCATGTCTTTCCAAAGCCTTTGCCAATTTCCTTAGCCATAATAAACCGAAGCGATACCCCACTAGTATTTTTGCCCAATATTCATCTTGGAATACATGTCCCATGATGTTGGTCTTATATTTTTATATTTACATGGATTTTTTTAACCAGTGTTGTTACATAATCCTCCCCTATGGGGGAACACCATCCTTGGTGTTCAATGACACCTATAACCAAAAAGACCGCTGAAAACAAAACATACTACCCATGGAGCTTTATAACATAGCTTGTTGTGGTATTCACAATGATCATCTGCTAAAACATAACAAAAATACTGTTCATTAGAGATTTATAACACAAATCATTACAATATTTACAATAATAACCACATATACACACATACACATTTGCTTCACCCAAAAAATGCTCATAACGTCTATTGAGCAGCTTCATAAGTCCAGCTCGATACAATATTTGCAATAATACACACATAGACACATATGCACATTTTCTCAACCAACAAATAAAAGGATACGATGCCTGCATCTGCAAAAAGGGAATCCAGAGGCTCACACTTCCACCATCAAAGTAATTCCAGGATTCACCTCCTTCCCAGGAAGTACATAATCCACTGCAAGGTCGAATCTGCATCCAATGTCCAACACTATAATCCAACGCCACTTATCCTCTCAATGGACATTTACCAACTCATTGCTCCAGGGCACACTCACAATGTGCATTTGATTCCATCTAGAAACGTGTTGATGTTTCTAGACCCACCAACATGTCAGGGGATCTCCCCGGTAAGAAGTCCCAATTAGACCTCAGATTGTTTGGAGGAGGAGTCCAAGTAGTGGGTAGTAAAGCTATGCCTTGACTGCGTTAGCACATAGAGATAAGCAAGATATCCTTGTTGGAAGCAAGTGTGTGACCTTGTAGCAAGTCATGAGAGATGCATGGGGAGATTCTAACATACGGAAGAGGAAAATAAGTGTATCCCTTAGAAGCCTCTAATAGTACACAACCTGAAAGGAACACACGAGATGAATGACATCACAAACTGGAAAGAAAAATAGTTGACAATCCAAAGTGATGAGTTAAGCCAACAACACACTTCAATAAGATTCATACAATTGGTGAGCCTCATCATTGGGTTATTATATGGGTCTTAATTGACCTTAATTCACCTTCTAGCTTAGTCAAACCAACTATTCTCACAACTTATTGCATAATTTTGATTATATTTTGCTTATGAGATGAGTTAGAGTTGGATATTTTTCTTTGTGGTCTAATGTGCATGTAATGTAGGAATAAGGGATAAAAGCAAGGAAAAATGCAGGAATAGAGGATAAAAACAAGGAATTGAGGCAAAGACCTTGGTAAAGACTCGAATGGGACAAGGGAGAGTAAATTATAGGAGGTAAATCCTCCTCATTTACTACCCCTCCAATTGAATATTGCTCCATCAGCTCGGATTGCAAACAACCAAATCATGGGATTAGAAAACAACCGAGTTGTAGGAATTTACAGGGTAAGTTCCTCAGACAGAACACCAAAGGACACCGCTCACAAACAGATCACAGAACAAAACACCAGTATTCTTGACGTTGTTAAAACCCTCAAAGAGGGAAACAATCCACGACCTGAGCCAACGTGGCCACTTCAAACAATTTATTAATAAAAGAATGAAAATTTACATAAGCTTATCTCATGAATGGTTAACCTACAAATGACCCTCCATGTTCTTTAAATAGAGATCATGGACCAATTGGGTGTTAAGCCATGGATCAAGCGTCAGTAATACCGAGGAGAGAATGAACCATTGAATAAATTCTTGTCTAGAAGATATTATGACCGTCAGATTGTCAGTTACAACAGTACATAATAAAGAAACACACTTTACCTAACTCTACTCTAGACCAAGTTACACTTAACTATTTCCTATGTGTCAGAATATCCTAACACGAGCAAGTGAAAAGAACAGAAAACAATTTTTTTTGAGTTGGGAGCCAAGCCTCCCTAATTGGAAGGAAGTCGTTAAGGACTTCAGATGCATAAGTAGAGAGGCTTAGGACCTCAGTAGGATTCAGACTTCTATTGTAAAAACTCTACTTTATTTATGAGTTGCAAGGATTGTGACAATTTGTTCAGTAATCCATGGTTTTCATAATGAGAATGAGTTCTATTTTAATCCAGTTGTGAGTTAACTAAGAGGGTTGAAACTCTTGGGTTAGGGCCCGACCCGAGCAGCGAAAGCACATCTTTATTGTACTGTTTTGCTAGCATAGACTCATGTTTTCTATTCATTTTCTTAAGCAGCATAGATTCATGGTTTTCTGTTTTATTTGCTTAGGTAGCTTCATTTTCATTACAACAGTAGAGCATAGATTATTCATGTTTTTTCTGTTCATTTGCTTCAGTAGCTGTATTTACTGTAGTTTACTTCCATTTGTGCCTTCTTTCAGTTTACAGGTTAGATAGGAGAAAACATCACCATAAGGTTGTGCACAGGTGTCTCACGCTCATCTCTTCCCTTTGGGACCATGACTTGAGGAACATACCCTTCAACAACCCCAAAAACACAGGTTTCTGGTGCTCGCATGAGCTATGGAGTTTGTTGTTTGATGCAGTTATTTGTTCACCCTCACTGGGTTTTCTGTCATTTCCTTTGAAACCTCTTTCAACACGTTCTTCATGCATCGCTTCCTCGCCATCCGATCCACAACAAACCTTCACAATCACTGTCCGATTCATTATTTTCTCCAATTGCTACCTCGTGTGAAGTCTTCCACTTACTTTATGCGATTTAATCTCCACCGTCGATCTGTCTCTTGATCCGACAGCTATTACATCACCTCAACACTTTATGTGCTTTAAACCCCACCATCGATCTGCCTCTCCTGATTTGACGACTATCTTGTCACACCGATCGCCAGCTAGCTTGGCCGATCTCCACCGTTGATCAACCCCGCCTAGTCCAACGGCTATCGCGCAATCTCGCACGGATTATTGCACGACCGTTATCTGCCCCTGAGCATTCAAGAAAAGTGGTTTTCTCGTGCTACGTGTCACGCAGTAAGGCTAATTGCGTGAAATTTTAGAATTCCACTTACGGCCTTGAGGGCGCGCGAGAACCTACTTACCACCTTAGAAACCCGCTCCATCATTTCTGCACGTTTATTTTCCCTGCGATACGATATTCACAATCCATCCTCCGGTTAATATTGCCATCCATTTCTTGACTTAATCTATGTGATAAGATCTCAATTGTTCATCGCTTCATTACCCTGTCTGTCCATCTCTTGACTTAACCTCCATGATAAGGCCTCAACAATTCATCCTGTTCATCCATCTAGTCACTTAAGCCTTCACGATAAGATCTCTGCCATTCATATGCTTCGTTACCCTGTCCGCCCATCTCTTCACTTAATCCCTCGCAATACAATATCCGTCGTTCATCTGCTTCGTTACCTTGTTTGCCCATCTCTTGACTTAATTCTTTGTGATAAGATCTTTGTCGTTCATATGCTTCATTAACCCTATTCATCTATTTATTCTCTTAAGCCCCCGTGATAAGATCTCCACCATCCATCTTCTGCTCGTTGATCAATCTAACAGTCCCTATGCGCTACTGCGTCCTTAAGTCCTCCTTTCATTGATTTCGACCTTTGATTTCTCTTCCGCTTGAAAACCGATTTAGCTTAAGTTTCTTTGCTTACACCTTAGTGTAGTTTAATGCTCTTTACCTTTTGCAACTTTGATCCCCATCAAGGAGACTAATGGGGACACTAAAATGAAGAATATAAGCCCCTCTGCTCTACCTCATTTCCATGGCCTGACCACAGAGGACCCTGACACTTTCCTATTTGAGTTTGTTGTTATATGCCGAACCTATGACTATACAAATGATGAGAAAAAGTTAAAAGTGTTTCCATCTACCTTCAAGGATGCAACATTGCTGGTTCATGGGTTTACCTGGAGATAGCATCACAACTTGGGCTCAGATGCAGCAACATTTTAACAACAAATATAGGGACTACTGTAGGTCAAAGGATACTAAAGAAGAGATTTTTAGGATGACCATAGTCCAGGATGAATACTTAGAGGACTATGAAGAAAGATTCCATCTCAATTACAAAAGGGCCAGGTGTACACTTGAACCTGAGTCACTAAAGTTGGTCCTACTTAGAGGAGTAAGGGAGGATCTTTTGGATACCTTAGATATGATAGTAGGAGGGGATATCTACCAATTACCCTATGAGGATATCAAGACTATATTTAGAAACCATTTTAGAGCAGTCAGGAAAAAGGGTAGGGGTAGTCAACCTATGGCCAATACATCATCCTCCAACTTATCCATCAAGGGTGAAATTGGAAATATGCTGGAAGATTTCAAAAGTGATATGTTGCAAACCCTTGCCTTGTAATTGGACACCATGAACATTAAAAGGAAGCAAGAGGAAGCGGAAAGAGCCCTGGCCATCTTTTGTCTTAGATGCACCAGGAGGCATCCTAGGAACGAATATCCATTGAACTGTATTAAGATTTGCTCAGTCTATGAAGAAAACCATTCCATAGACAAGTGCCCTTCTTTACCTGGACTCAAAGTTGTATATCAAGGAGCTGAAGGGGTCACTGAGCAACTTTTCTACATCAACCAAAGGAGACCTCCTGGGTCTAGACCATACTAGTAGGGTATGCAAGTGTCATCCCATGCATATTACAACCCCAACAAAACCACAACTATAACTTCTTGGGGACCTCCTTCTCATCATTCTTGGTCTTCCTCAGTATCATTCCCAGCCAACCAACCAGTCCTTTCAACCTTATGTTCAGCCACAACATCAGTGGAATACCCCACTCCAGGGGTAGAGACCCCAATTCAACAATGTTCCAGCTCTATTGCCTCCACTACCTACCCAACCACAACTCCTGCACTCTGCTCCACCCAAGAAACCCCAAATGCCTGCCCAGCCAAATCCGAACCCAAACAATAGGCAGGCCCAACAAGCATACAATGGAGAGACATCATACCTAGATTATGCTATAGAAATCCAGGAGACCAACCTAAGATATGGGAGAATTCTCCCTGATAACCAACCTCCCTCTCCACATAGGGAGGTTGAGGAGGAAAGAGAGGAAAGCAACCTTAAAGTAAAACCACCCTATCCTGAGAGATTAACCCAACCACTCCAGCCTACCCTATAAGAAAATGAACTTCTGGGAGAATTGAAATATCTATGTGTAAAGATACCCCTTCTCCAGGCAATCAAAGATGTTCCCATTTACAATAAGTTGATTAAGGAGAAATGCTTCAAGTATCCAAGAAGAAGAAAAAGGGATGCCCCTACCATTAATGTCATTGGGCAGTTGTTTGACTTAATTCTGGGGCAGGTAATATGTTCAAAATATTTGGACCTTGGAAGCCCTGTAGTAGATGTGCACATCAATGGCACCATTGTCTCACACACTCTGATTGATCTTGGGGCTTCCATTAATGTGATGACCAAGGACACCATGCTCAAGATCAACCTCTAAGGGTCATTGAGGAAGACCACAAGAATTCTGCAACTTGTAGATCGTTCCATAGTCACCCCTGAGGGAATTGTGGAGGATGTGATGGTCTCCATTGAATCCTAGGAGTACCTTGCAGATTTCCTAGTTCTCCAGCCTAAGGCTAAGTTTACTGGTTACCCTCTCATCCTTGGGAGGCCATGGTCGGCCACAACTGATGCTTACATTAGCTACAGAGCTGGGAATATGACCATCAAGAATTGGCATATGTCCAAACAATTAGTCTTATACCCTCCTGCTCAACCTACCCTAGATTATGATTTACCTTTATGGTTGGAGGAGGAGGCAGAAGATGAGGTTTATTCTGCCCAACTTTATGCTTTGGAAGCAGTCATAGGAGGAGGACAATAAGATGAGGATGGCTTAATTGAACAACTGCTCCAAAGTCCAACTCCTAGTTCACTACCATTAGAAGAAGAAGTAAGGGAAACCCAGAACAATCATCCAATTGACTTATTCTTGGCCAGTTCCAACCCACTCCATGTCAAAACCCTAGAATTTGGCCCAGAGAAAACTTTGAAAATTAATCCATCTCTTTCTGTTTTAGAAGAGGAAAATCTATGCAACATGTTGAGAGAGAACCTAGAAGCCTTTGCTTGGAGTTATAAGGAAATGAAGGGAGTACACCCCTCAGTGTGTACTCACGACATATACATCAAAGAAGGTTGCAATCCAGTCATGCAACCA
>APFE030400904.1:18805-29693 GCA_000404065.3 Pinus taeda | reverse complement strand
GGCCTGAATATGGCTTGGCATGAAACTCCCTCAAGATAAGCTTCACTCACTACTATCTGGCACATAAATCCTATTTCTAAATATGACCAAGCCATCTGCTGTGAGGTGATACTCCTCATCTCAATCACCTTCACCCTGCTGCTTCAGTCTCTACTTTAGCTACTGAAACTTATCATCATGCTACCCTGCATGTAATATATGTTCTTGAAAGTCTGTCCCATAAGAGCTCATAGCTTAAATATGATTTACCTGCATTCTCCTACTGAGAGCATCTACAACCCTATTCTCCTTGTCTTTAATGTACTTGATCTCAAAGTCAAACTCACTGAGGGTAGCTAACCATCTCGCTTTCCTAGAATTTAGATTAGGTTGGTCAAACAAGTACCTCAACCCACTATGATCACTCATAAAAAAAAATCTCTCTCCAAGGAGATAATGCCTCCACATCTTCAATGCATGAATGATAGCTTCCAACTCAAGATCATGAGTCACATAGTTGTTCTCATGCTCATTCAACTTCATTGATTCATAACAAACCACCTTTTCTTCCTACATCAGGACTCCACCAAGTCCTTCCTTACATGCATATGTACAAACCACAAACTCCTTATCGGAATTTGCAATCTTCAAAACTAGAACATTTGCAAGCGAATGCTTCAATTGATCAAAACTAGTTGCACACTCCTTTGTCAATTCAAACTTCTTTCCCTTTCTATGAAAATATGTGATAGGATAGCCAATCTTCAAGAAGTTCCTGATGAACATCCTGTAATAACATGCTGGTACCATGAATGATTTTACCTCATCCATGTTCCTAGGAGTTTGTCACTCCATAATAAATTTTATTTTCTGAGTCTACTGCTACCCCTTCCTTGGATACAACATGTCCCAAGTAATGAATATGAGATTTAAATAAACTACACTTGCTAAGCTTGGCATACAACTGATGATCTCTCAACAATCTCAACACTGCACTAGGTGCTCTACATGCTCTTCCTCATTCTTGGAATATACCAATATATCCTCAACAAAGACTATTACAAACTTATCTAGGTAAGGAGACAACACACTATTTATGAAACACATAAAGGTGGCTAGAGTATTAGTAAGACCAAAAGGAACCACCACAAACTCATAATTCCCATACCTCGTACGGAATGCAATATTGTAGATGTCTTCTTCTTTGATGCACACCTGATGATATATTGATCTCAAAGTAATCCTCGAAAACACTATAACTCCCTTCAACTGATAAAAAAAATTCATCAGTCCATGACAATGGATACCCGATTTTGATTGTCACTTTATTTAGCCACTTGTAATCAATGCATAATCTAAGAGTACTACCCTTGTTCATTACAAACAACACTGGTGCACCCCAAGATGACACACTTATCCTTATGTATCCCTTATCAAGCATTTATTTAAGATGCAACTATAGTTCCACCAACTTCGAAGTACTCATCCTGTACGGTGCCTTATATGTTGGTGTTGCTCCTAGAATCAACTCAATGAAGAAATCCACTTCCTTATGATAAGACACATCTCGAATCTATGTAGGAAACACATTTTGAAATTGTTTCAAAACATGATACCTCTTCAGGACTTCCTCATCCTCAACATCCTTCCCTTTGTCACTAGAAATGTGAACTACAAATAATACACATCCCTTCCTTTGACTACACTTTGCTTACATTCCTGTAACCATTCTCATTGATGTAGGCTTCTTCTTTCCCTGCAATATTCTCTTTCCTCCATCATAATCTAGCTACTCAGTAGCCTTGTCATATCAATCCAACTTGGTCCTATTAATGAACAACCAGTCCATGCCCAAAATCATGTTGTATGATCCCAAAGGAAGCACATTTAGATGTGTGGATGTAGGCATACCATTCAACTAAAATGCACAAGATATCACCCAATGATGAACTCTTCACTTGGTCCCTGTAGCCAACTGCACCAACCAAGATTTTGCATGCATTTATTTACTCAAGAAGAAATTATCCACTAGGTCAAGACTGGTATAACTATAGTTTGATTTAAGATCAATAAAAATAGAAAAAACTTGACCACAAAGCTTACCTTCCATCTCAACAATGGATACCTGATGATCCGCCTTCCTGTTATCTATTGTTGCATAAATCTGAGGAATACTCTAACCAACATCTCCAACTGTCTATGCCTCCTGAGAACTATAAATATAAGACTTGCCACCTTGGTGTAATGGGAACTCACTCCTACGATTCCCTCCACCACAAGTCCAACACCTCAAGGGATTTCTGCCGCCACCCTTATTCTACTCCTTGGATTGAGATCCATGTCCTTTCTCAACTGGATTGAACTTCTTATAAGGTACTACATTTTCCTTGTCACCTGCATTCTGAGGTCTTCCTAGCTTTTGAGGCCACTTTCCTTTAGTCTTCTCATTCCCTTTCCGATCTCGCTTAAACTTAGGCTTGAATTTTGAATGCTCATAACAATGATTTAGATTTCTAATGGCTTCCACCAGTGTTTGAGGCTCATCAAACATAATCTAGTCTTTGAATGCTATTAACGACCCACTGATGAATCTTTGAATATTTTCTTTCTTGTCCTTAAGGTAAGGCACATACCTCAACAACTCTAGGAGTCTTTTAGTAAACTCATAATCTATCATAGAACCCATCTTTGGCTCATTGAATTACTTAGCCTTTCTATCATAGTATATTTCAGATAGGTACTTCTTGAGGAGTCTCTCAAACTCATCCCAAATTAGCTCTTGTTATTTAATGCTTCTGACATTATTCACATCTTACCCCCAGATATATACTTTTCCTTTGATATTGAAGGTATCTATCTTGGCTTTCATGTTATCTGAGTAATCATGCAATCTAAAAAACTTCTTCATCCCAAGCAACAATGCTTTTTCATCTTTTTATTTGTTCATCTCTCCATCAAACCTAGGAGGCTTGGATTTCCCAAACTCATCTGGAAAATATCTCTTCTCACTTCTATAAATGTGTTGGTGATGATGGCGATGATGTCTCTTAGAACTAGAACTAGAATAAAACCCATAAGCACTATCCATCATGTCAGGTGTATCTAAGGATCAGCCACCTATGACTATACCATCTCTGTCCAACCTGTATCCTATTTTATACATACTAGCATATGCCCCATTAGTATTATCCTCTTGTTTATCTCCATGTCTGATCCTCATATGTCCCTGCTTCTATAAATATGAAAATATTTGAAGAATCATCATATTTACCTTTGCTTGCTTTTCCTGGGCCCTTGCAAGTAATTCCTATGCCTCAATCAACCTGTTATTATTTTCCTTGCAATTTATAATATATGCCTTCAAAACTTTTCAGTGTATCTACTAGATCAGGAGAATACTCTTCTCCATGCTGCTCAACCAACCTTTTCCATTCCATAGAATTCACATTAGGATTGTAAGGGGAGTCATGTGAACTGTAATCTGCCATTTTTCTCTTCATCTTTGACATTGTATTTCTTGAAAACATACCATGTTAGATAAACCAATAAAAATAATAATCAAAATCATAACTCAGTGTATCCCAGGGGAAGTCATCACATCTGCACAAGTCAATTCAAATTAGCAACGATATATATATTATTATATTATATAATATATATATATATTTATATTATATATATATATATATAAATATATATATATTGAAATCATGCATGTGAACAAAAAAAAATGTAATTCTAACTGCCTACATGATAACCATAACCACAAAAATAATAAAACATGCATAGGAAACACATAGACAACTAACATACATGCATAACAATCACATATACCCCGAGGTCCAGTGCTGCAACTGTTTGGTCAATTTAGTGTGTTATAAATTGCTACATAAATTATCAATCCGGGAGTCGTAAACTGTTGAAGTGAAGTGCACTATCTATGCAAGATAACCATTTTCTTATTTCCTTGTCGTTTTTAGTTTTTGGTCTGTTTTTGGATTTATCTTCTTGTTGATTCCATAATGTGAGATGGTGTGTGAGATGGTGATTCTAGTAATCAAGTATGGACAAATGTATTCAAGGTAATGATGGCCTTTAAAATAATTTCCAAACTTCAAAGTGTTCCAAAGGTGTTCAAACTTATAATGATGAAATCAAGATGTGCCTAGATTCTAATTAACAAAATAGTGAACTAGTGACTATGGAATCCAGTATCCTTGCTACTGTATAAAGAAAAGAAAAGACTGAACTCAAATCAATTTAAAGACTGTAAGCAATGTAAACTAATCATATCACATCAACTCATTTTTGACCCCTCACCATTTGACTCGCTCTGGTTATAGGAGGTAATCATACACAAATTGAATGATCTGATATCTAAGTTGCATAAAATAAAACTAAGATTAAACTACACATTCACCCTACAATCCCTCACTATTCGACTCGCTATGGTTATAGGAGGTAACTGAAGAATGATATGAATAGTCTAATCACTAACTTGCAGAAAAGTAAATGAACAAAGCAAAACTAGAGAAATAAGCAGTGTTGGAATTAGAACCAATAAAACAAATCAGCAGTAGGACAAGATAATTCCATCATGTCATTAGTCATCAAAAACTATATGCATTGCCTGGGCTTCCTATTAGAACCTAAAATGCAAACACTAATCAGTTGACAATCAATTAAAAGCATAAAAGAAACTTATGGACAACAAATA
Organism: Pinus taeda; assembly: GCA_000404065.3. NCBI lineage: Eukaryota > Viridiplantae > Streptophyta > Pinopsida > Pinales > Pinaceae > Pinus > Pinus taeda. The sequence continues at coordinate 24,997 of APFE030400904.1, read as the reverse complement.
ACATAAATACCATGAGCAAGTTAATATATACAACAAATATCTATGGTATCAAGAGCATAAAATGAAGAAAAACATAAAGCTATACGTCAACTACAGGACCTTGGTGTACAGGGGCCCTCTGCATCCTCGGTCAATCAGAACCAATCACGAATTTGAACGCAAAATTAGTGTCTTCTCATATATTGCAATGTAGTCATGAAATAGAAACTAAGTCTCGGCTCAAAGGCTCGTACAACAGTCAAGATTACACCATAGAAACTACCAACCTATACGCATATGAAGATGCATTATTTATAGCAGAAAATACATAACTAACTAACATAGTCTGCGCTGGTAGCCAAATACGTAAAAGACCATAATCAGAATTTTAGCAGCATGGTAGCCGTGGGAAGTAAATCCAGGGAGGTGGTTTGTTGGATTTGGTCCATGAGCAGTCCCTAGGTGTTAGCACACCTCGTAAAACTTAGGACCTTGACACACAATCCTCCTCGTGCTGAAAACAGAGTCGTGCTAGATCAGGAGAATACTCTTCTCCATGGTGCTCAACCGACCTTTTCCATTCCATAGAATTCACATTAGGATTGTAAGGGGAGTCATGTGAACTGTAATCTGCCATTTTTCTCTTTATCTTTGACATTGTATTTCTTGAAAACATACCATGTTAGATAAACCAATAAAAATAATAATCAAAATCATAGCTCAGTGTATGCCAGGGGAAGTCATCACATCTGCAGAAGTCAATTCAAATTAGCCGATTATATATATATAATATATATATATATATATTTATATTATTATATATATATGTATTAGTATATATATATATATATATTGAATTCATGCATGTGAACAAAAAAATGTAATTCTAACTTCCTACATGATAACCATAACCACAAAAATAATAATGCATGCATAGGAAACACATAGACAACTAACATACATGCATAACAATCACATATACCCCGAGGTCCAGTGCTGCAACTGTTTGGTCAATTTAGTGTGTTCTAAATTGCTATATAAATTGTCAATCCGGGAGTCGTAAAATATTGAAGTGAAGTGCACTATCTATGCAAGATAACCATTTTCTTATTTCTCTGTCGTTTTTAGTTTTTGGTTTGTTTTTGGATTTATCTTCTTGTTAATTCCTTAATGTGAGATGGTGTGTGAGATGGTGTGTGAGATGGTGTGTGAGATGGTAATTCTAGTAATCAAGTATGGACAAATGTATTCAAGGTAATGATGGCCTTTAAAATAATTTCCAAACTTCAAAGTGTTCCAAAGGTGTTCAAACTTATAATGATGAAATCAAGATGTGCCTAGATTCTAATTAACAAAATAGTGAACTAGTGACTATGGAATCCAGTATCCTTGCTACTGTATAAAGAAAAGAAAAGATTGAACTCAAAGCAATTTAAAGATTGTAAGCAGTGTAAACTAATCATATCACATCAACTCATTTTTGACCCCTCACCATTTGACTCGCTCTGGCTATAGGAGGTAATCATACACAAATTGAATGATCTGATATCTAAGTTGCATAAATTAAAACTAAGATTAAACTACACATTCACCCTACAATCCCTCACCATTCGACTCGCTATGGCTATAGGAGGTAACTGAAGAATGATATGAATAGTCTAATCACTAACTTGCAGAAAAGTAAATGAACAAAGCAAAACTAGAGAAATAAGCAGTGCTGGAATTAGAACCAATAAAACAAATCAGCAGTAGGACAAGATAATTCCGTCATGTCATTAGTCATCAAAAACTATATACATTGCCCGGGCTTCCTATTAGAACCTAAAATGCAAACACTGATCAGTTGACAATCAATTAAAAGCATAAAAGAAACTTATGGACAACAAATAACATAAATACCATGAGCAAGTTAATATATACAGCAAATATCTATGGTATCAAGAGCATAAAATGAAGAAAAACATAAAGCTATACATAAACTACAGGACCTTGGTGTACAGGGGCCCTCTGCACCCTCGGTCAATCAGAACCAAACATGAATTTGAACGCAAAATCATTGTCTTCTCATATATTGCAATGCAGTCATGAAATAGAAACTAAGTCTCAGCTCAAAGGCTCGTACAACAGTCAAGATTAAACCATAGAAACAACCAGCCTATACGCATATGAAGATGCATTATTTATAGCAGAAAATACATAACTAACTAACACGGTTTGCGCTGGTAGCCAAATACGTAAAAGACCATAATCAGAATTTTAGCAGCATGGTAGCCGTGGAAGTAAATCCAGGGAGGTGGTTTGTTGGATTCGGTCCATGAGCAGTCCCTAGGTGTTGGCACACCTCGTAAAACTCAGGACCTTGCCACGCAATCCTCCTCGTGCTGAAAACAGAGTCGTGCCACCGCTTAACTCCTTGTGTTGACCATCGTTTGACTGGCCTTGACCACGGGCTTCTATGGATGATTTGGCTGAACCAAGGGGACACGTTCCATGTCCACGTCCTTTATAGTTTTCCCATGTGGCTAAGTTCTTCAATAGACACCTGTAGAATAAAGTTTAACAAAAAGGCTGCGGAAACTGATTATGGCTGCAGAAAGTGACAGATTCCGCAGCTGGTTGAACAAAAATCTAAATCAAATAGCAGTCACAAAACATAGTTAGGAAACCATTTATATACTCATTTTAAACTATTATACAATGATTGGATAGCTTAGAGGTTCAGGTAACTGGAGAAAAAGGCTAAAAAGGGATGTAGGGAGGGTGTAAGTTTGGGACTCAACATACCCCCACTGTGAAGGTGTTTCATGTCCTCATGCAACCAAAATTTAGTCATCTCCCTTTAGTCTATGTATTCTGAAGCCTCTGCTAATACATCCAGTCCTCTCCTCTTCTTTCTTGGTGCTACCATCATCCTGTGTTTCCTTATCAAACATCTGAACTTGAGATTGATTAATTACCTACTCAACTTTTTGCACTTCTTCTTTAGTTTCTTGTTCTTCTTCTGCCACAAACCCATATGTAACATGGTATTATCATGAATAATTTTGTCCATTTTGCTTTTCTCTTTTAATGCCTCATTTTCTTGTTTAATGTGCCTGTTTAAAGCCTCCAATTCAAACAATTCTTGTTTCAAAGCTTGAACCTGTGCATCTTGTGTTATGTGAGGCAGAATGGATGGTGTGCTCGGGCCTGCAACTGTCTTCTCTAAATATTTGAGGTAGTCATATACCTCTTTCTGTTTTGGATCAATTTCAGGTGTTTGCCTTGGGCTGGCTTCAAAGTCTTGTTGAGGAGGAGGACTGTCTTCTAGTTCTGGCTGAGAAGGGCTTACATCAACATCTGAAGCGTTGGCTTCAATATTAGGCAGAGGATGAGGTGGACTATGGCCAGCTTGAGGTTTCTCAGGTGTTTCCCCACCCAATTCAATGAAGTGGGGTCCTTTTACTTGTGTCCTCCTCCACTTTCCTTTGAGTCTGCTGCTCCTTCTTAAGTACTGTGGGCTAGTACTTTCCTCTTCCATAATTTGTTTCCCTTTTTCTTCCTTCTTAGCTGTGGCAGCTTGTTTTTGGAGATGCACTAGTCTCTCATATAAATGGTTCTGGTGATTGGTAAACATCTTGTAAGTTCCTCTTTCCCTTCAACTTTCTCTGTTTTCTGTCCTTAGTTCTTTCCTCCTTTTCTTTTTGAACAATTTCTTTAGTTTTATCAATAGGAGAGTCTTGGATTATGGCACTCTTTCCTTTTCTCCTACTCTTTCTTGATGCCTTTGGTGTACTACTTCCCGGTGCTTCAGATTGCTCTTGAAAATAGTTTCTCACTAGAAACTGCTCCCAAGTATCTTTGTTTCTCTTCAACTGGTCTTCAACTAGAATCCTCACGAGTCCACGATGATAAAAATAAGGCTCTATATCTCCTATGTTCTTTTGGACTGTAGTACTCATCTTTTTCAAACTCAACAGTAAGAAATAGGGCAGATTAAGAGCCTGTTTCTCTAGAAAGTTCATCAATAGCCTAGTGTGATACATGTACATCGTCCCAAATCGGCCTTCACAAGTGATAAACTTTTGAATGATTAATAGTAAGCCTGCCTATTCTTCTTTCAGTGCATGAACAAGAATCCCTCTTGTAAATACAGTAACATCCATACCTAGGTTACGCAATATGACTCTCCATGCTTGCTCGTCTAGACTTTTGTTTTTAAACCAACGCTCACCTTCCTGGGGCAAATCTGTAGCAGCTGCAATTGAGGCTTCAGTGACCGTGAATTTCAGGTCTCCAATCTCCACCACCTGGTCATTGAAAGACCTTGCAAAGGCTTTCATGACTTCCTTATTATGGCCTTTGAATTTCTGGATGAAACGGAGCCATTTAGCTTTCTTTAGCAATTCCTTTGCCTGAGGGTACCCTTCTAAAAATTTAAGCCCTTCCGGCTCTGCCCTCAATAGCCGTCCCATCTTTTCCTTTGTTTAAAATTCTTCTCTGGAATTCAACTGCGTATTGTATGAGGGTTTTATCATAGGTAAGACGGCTCTGTTTGCAAAGTTTGTGGAAGAACGATGGCTGAAATGGAAAATGGATACAGGAATTGGGGTGTTCAAGAGCTGTAAGCGGAAACAGAGGATGAGCAGTCGAGATAAAATGGAGACATATACTAATGAAGTGCAGCTTTAACACAAGTGAAATGGCGTCAGAATTTTGAATTGAACGACTGCGTGAGAGACGTTACACGTTGATAAAATGACTGCACAAAGTACAGTGGAGAGGAGCCGTATTCACATAGGTCATGTCTTATGAATACAAGTGGAGTGTGGGAGTGTAGTTCATCTATGAGTTGAACCCAAAAAATAATCATGAGACCGTTTAGGAAGTAAATGTATGATTTATGGAGTAAGGTTGTGGAATGGTAGTGGAGCTATTGTAATAATCATTGCACATAGTGAGCTTTAATGGTTCAATAACTATGCAAATTTGTGCCTTTAATTGCTATTTGAAATAAATTTTTGCCCATACCTTTAGAATCCTTGTCTTTGTTTTTCTTTAGCCCTTACTCAATTTCTCCCTGTTGATGTCTGTAGATGCTCCATATACATGTCTTCATGCTTAGTCATACCTGCATTTTCATTTTATTGCACTAACATCTTGACTGTAATTTTGAAAAACAGAGTGGTGGCTGCGGAAACTGATTTTGGCTGCGAAAACTTGGCACAACAACCACTTAGCTAAATAGAGATAGTTAGACAATAAATATCTGAATGGAAATGATCATGGAAAAAAAAAACTTTTATTGATGAAATGAAATGGATTAGATGGAGTGAAATGAAGTGAGTGGAGTGAAAGTGGAAATGAAATGAAGTGAGATGAAGTGAGTGGAGTGAGATGAGAAAGAAAGAAATATTTTTTTTTTTGGAAAATATAGAGTGTCAGGTGTCCCTAATTTTCACTCTACATTTACTGTATAAGACTACCAATCAGAGATTGGTTTTCAGGCTTATACAACTTTTTTTTTCTCTCTTTTTTTTCTTTCTTTTTTTAACAGAAAGGAACAAAGGCTAGGTTGGTGGGGAAGAAGGATTCTTCTTCACCAACCTTATTGCAGAATTCTCTTGAAACATTTTGACAAATTATTCTTTTGAGAGTGGCTTATGATAAATCTTTAATCTATGGCCATTCAAAATAAGAGGAGTTTGAAATTCATCAATGGTCTTGATTCTTACCGCTCCATTGTTAAAGACTTTGTCGATCTCATATGGCCCAAGCCAATGAGTCTGAAATTTTCCTTTGAAGTCTTTAAACTTGGAATCAAATAGTAGTGCCCAATATCCCTCTTGAAACTTTTTCTCTTTGATATATCTGTCATGCCACTTACCTCTTTGATGTTGAACTAAATCAGTTCTTGAAATTGCTTCTTGTCTAATCTCATCTAGTTCATTCAACTGCTTCATTCTGTGTTTTTGAGCTTCTGATAAGTCTATCCCCAACTAAACTGCCATCTTGAAAGTTTTAACTTGAAATTCAATGGGGAGCAGGACTTCTTTCCCATAAACAAGTTCATAAGGAGAATGTCTTGTTGTATTCCTCCATGTAGTTCTAAAGGCCCATAAGGCTTGAGGAAGCCTTTCAGCCCAATCTCTTCTATGTAGATGAACAGTCTTGGTGATGATACTTTCAATGACTTTGTTTGTAGAATCCACTTGGCCATTTGCTTGCGGATGG
>APFE030400904.1:0-14859 GCA_000404065.3 Pinus taeda | reverse complement strand
TGATTTTGTTGCCCCTGCCAAGGTCTCCTTGAAACAAAACAGAGAGACTCAATTGAATTTGGGTCTCCTTGAAAGACAAATTTGAGCCCAGGAATTGAAGGACAATCCTTGGTCTCATGGCTTTCTGAGAAAATTGCGCATGTTTCTACAACTTTTGCATCCAAGGGGCATTCCCTTAGAGCGTGTTTCTTTCTACATTTTGGACAAAAGATGGCCAAAGCTTCAGCTTCTACTTTCTGCTTGTTTTGTATCTTAAGGGTGTCTAGTTGCTCACTAAGACTCCCTAAAATATCTGTTTTGAACTCATCAAGCATGTTTCCAATCTCAACCCTACTCACTGATCCAGTTTCAGATTTATTTTCTCTAATGAGAGAAGGATCTCTAGGCCGTTTTCCAGTTTTATATTTTCCCATTGAGAGATGGACACATAGCTCTGCTATATCATGAAGTGGAAGTTGAGATATATCTCCTTTCCCCACCATATTCAAAATATCTATCCATTCGTCTCTAATGGCTTTTAATAGAAGGGCTTTCAAGGTTTCTTCATCTAGGTTACTCATTTTTGCTCTTTTGAGGTTATATTGAAATCTTTCAAGTAGATCCTCCAAGTTTTCATCTTCTTTTTGTACCATTTTGAATACCTCATCCTTATGATTGGTGGGCATACAATAGTCCAAGTATCTATCCAAAAATGTTTGTTTCATGTCATTACAAGTCCTAATTGATTGAGTGACTAGTCCCATGAACCATTTTAGAGCAGCTCCCTTCAATGTTGAAGAAAACAACTTGAGTTTTTGAGCATCTTCCATGTAATCATAAGTTTGGCACACGACTTCAAATTCAAATAAAAATGTTTCAGGGTCCTCACTTCTCAACCCATAAAAGTTTGGGAGGAAAAATGGTGAGATGTTTTTCATTGTCGTTCGAGATTCCTAATCAACTATAGGAAATCCAAACGAGTTGTCTCCATCCCTGTTTCCCCCGTTGTTACCTCTACCTCCTCCATTGTTTCCTCCTCCTCTACCTCTATCTATACCTCCTCCAAATCCATTTACTACTTCCTCTATCATGATAGCTTCCTCAAAGATTTCAGAGTCCTCTGGTTCTTCTACCAATGGCGAACGAGGAGGAATTTCTCCCTTTTCTTCTTAAGGTGATTCTACTTCCTCAATTACAATGTGTTTTCCTATAGAAGTAAAGAAAGGGTCTTTTCCTAACTCAGATTCTGTGGATAGTGTGGGAGAGTCTCCTAATTCAACTACCGCCTCTTGAATTCCAGGGATCCTAAGGCTAGGAGTATGAGTTGGAGATGTTGGAAGTGTATCTTTCCTATACCTTGGAGTGGATGGAGTTGTAAAAATTGAACTCTTGGCCCTAGCTATAAACCTTCCCCTAGAATCTCTTTCTCTATGAATGTCATTTTTATTTTCTTCAAGTCGGGTTAATAATTCTCTTTTTGATCTTCCAGATCACTCTAGGTGCAAGAAGAGAGCATACTCAAGAAATTACTGAATCAATAAGTCTCTTTTTTGATCCTCCAGGTCACACTAGGTGCAAGAGGAGAGCATACTTTGAGAAATCATCAATTTTTACCTTCCTTGAAATTTTCTTGTTTTTTTTTAAGAATTTGGCTACCTAGTTTCACTTCCCCAACAACGGTGCCAAAATGTTTGGCCCATTTAGTGTGTTCTAAATTGCTATATAAATTGTCAATCCGGGAGTCGTAAACTGTTGAAGTGAAGTGCACTATCTATGCAAGATAACCATTTTCTTATTTCTTTGTCGTTTTTAGTTTTTGGTTTGTTTTTGGATTTATCTTCTTGTTGATTCCCTAATGTGAGATGGTGTGTGAGATGATGATTCTAGTAATCAAGTATGGACAAATGCATTCAAGGTAATGATGGCCTTTAAAATAATTTCCAAACTTCAAAGTGTTCCAAAGGTGTTCAAACTTATAATGATGAAATCAAAATGTGCCTAGATTCTAATTAACAAAATAGTGAACTAGTGACTATGGAACCCAGTATCCTTGTTGCTGTATAAAGAAAAGAAAAGACTGAACTCAAAGCAATTTAAACACTGTAAGCAATGTAAACTAATCATATCACATCAACTCATTTTTGACCCCTCACCATTTGACTCGCTCTGGCTATAGGAGGTAATCATACACAAATTGAATGATATGATATCTAAGTTGCATAAAATAAAACTAAGATTAAACTACACATTCACCCTACAATCCCTCACCATTTGACTCACTATGGCCATAAGAGGTAACTGAAGAATGATATGAATAGTCTAATCACTAACTTGCAGAAAAGTAAATGAACAAAGCAAAACTAGAGAAATAATTAGTGCTGGAATTAGAACCAATAAAACAAATCAGCACTAGGACAAGATAATTCCATCATGTCATTAGTCATCAAAAACTATATGCACTGCCCGGGCTTCCTATTAGAACCTAAAATGCAAACACTGATTAGTTGACAATCAATTAAAAGCATAAAAGAAACTTATGGACAACAAATAACATATATACCATGAGCAAGTTAATATATACAACAAATATCTATGGTATCAAGAGCGTAAAATGAAGAAAAACATAAAGCTATACATCAACTACAGGACCTTGGTGTACAGGGGCCCTCTGCACCCTCGGTCAATCAAAACCAATCACGAATTTGAACGCAAAATCAGTGTCTTCTCATATATTGCAATGCAGTCATGAAATAGAAACTAAGTCTCAACTCAAAGGCTCATACAACAGTCAAGATTACACCATAGCAACTACTAGCCTATACGCATATGAAGATACGTTATTTATAGTAGAAAATACATAACGAACTAACACGGTCTGTGCTGGTAGCCAAACACATAAAAGACCATAATCGAAATTTTAGCAGCATGGTAGCCGTGGGAAGTAAATCTAGGGAGGTGGTTTGTTGGATTTGGTCCATGAGAAGTCCCTGGGTGTTAGCACACCTCGTAAAACTCAGGACCTTGCCACACAATCTTCCTCGTGCTGAAAACAGAGTCGTGCCACCGCTTAACTCTTTGTATTGACCACCGTTTGACAGGCCTTGACCGCGGGCTTCTGTGGATGATTTGGCTGAACCAAGGGGACACGTTCCATGTCCACGTCCTTTATAGCTTGCCCATGTGGCTAAGTTCTTCAATAGACACCTGTAGCATAGAGTTTAACAAAAAGGCTGCGGAAATTGATTCTGGCTGCGGAAAGTGACAGATTCCGCAGTTGGTTGAACAAAAATATAAATCAAACAACAGTCACAAAACATAGTTAGGAAACCATTTATATACTCATTTTAAACTATTATGCAATGATTTGATAGCTTTGAGGTTCAGGTAACTGGAGAAAAAGGCTAAAAAGGGATGTAGGGAAGGTGTAAGTTTGGGACTCAACAACAACCTTTCCCAAAGAAAACAGAACCTGCTCTAGTACCACCTTATAACACCTCCTCCCACATTTAACCACTTTTACAAGCTCTCCAAGGTACATGAGTTGAGTGCTACTATGACATGACCCAATATCCAAGTTCTAGTTATGAAAGTGGGGCCTACAAACTAGAACACCCCTCAGGGACACTAGATCACTCAACAACTTGAAAACCACCTTTGGTGATCAACCCCTAAGTTGGAACTCATTTTTACAATCCTTACACCCCAACCACACCCATAGCACACTATGTATGCGGCTATGAGGCTCTAACTTCACCCATAAGTATGCTTCCATGCGGTTATGATCAAAATTTCCTTGTTCTGTGCATGCGATGATGATATCTATGCCACTTTTTTAGGACTAGTCTACACGTCACTACCCAGAACTTTTAAGAATGCAATAAATGATGATAACAAGTGTATGCAATCAATAATCAAGCTAGATCTTACTCAAACATGCGAATCTCAAGATAAAATTTTCGCTAAACATATGATAAACATAGAAGCTAGAGGTCATGAACGCATATCTGATCATAAAATTCTTTAATTCATCAAATCAAGAATAATCAAGAAGGTCTAATTCCCTCTCAAGTAGCTGAAACAACACTTGTTAACCCATTCATGCATCAATAATTCAATAAATCATGAAATCATGAATGGAATACTTAGTAAGATCACATCATTTAACTAAGAATACAACCAACATATAACCATAATAGAATCCATGACAATCAACCATAAATTTAACTCAATGATCAATACAAGCTCTCATAAGTCACAATAGGAAAAAATCTCATATTAACATATGCAAAATCCAACCAAGTTATGGATTTACACATACCACTCGACCAATCACCCCCGCACCATATTCCTAGCATGAATGTGGGATCATATAGGTTAAACCAAACCCTCAACCCTCAACCATAGTGATTTCACTTAATCGTCTAGAAATCACTAATAAAAAATAGATTGGTCTCTTCCCAAACTATCCGTGGCTCCACTGATTATATCTCAACCCACAACCTCTAGGGAACACAAGTTGTTATAGGGATTCAAAGATCTCTCATCTCAACCCACAACCTCTAGGGAACACAAGATGTTCCAGGGCTACAAAGATTCTATCCCAATCCACAACCATAGAGAACCTTAGAACCAACCAGAAATCCAAATCAGGAGCCCACTGCATCATGGATATCCAAGAAATGGAAAGGAAAGGCTGAAACCATTGTCAATCCAAGAAAATATCCATGCCAATGACAAAAAATAACCAGAGATCCACATGCATGTATCATGCATCCAAATCTCAACAATAAATCAACACACACAAACTGTTAGGTGCAATGGAATCCTATTGTAGTTGCTGATCCAACTCTCTCCTTGTGCTCCCTTGCTTTCCTTTACTTCTCTCCAAATCCAAGTGAATGCTAGAATGCTCCAAGAATTATCTAAGTGTGGAAGAGTGTAGCAGATCTCGAATGAAAACGTGTAGAGTAGAAGCTGTAAAAAAAGATATCAATTGTTTCTATGGTGCCTTTTTATCATTGATATTTTTTTTCTTTTTTGGTTTGTTTTGTTTTTTTGGTTTTGTTTTTAATTTTATTTAATTTTCTCTCTAATTTCCCTTGCGTGCATATTTGTGTCTCTTCACCTTCCTTTTCTCCTATTTTCCTTTATTTCTTATATTAAATTTCCATTTATTGCCTCTTTGCCTTTGCCAATGCCTTTGACAATTTCCTCAGTCATTAATAAACCACAAGTGATGCCCACTATAATTTTTTCCCACCATCCAACTGGGAATATGTGTCCCATGACCTTGATTTTATTTTATTTACATGGAAAGTCAACTAGGGGTTGTTACACAGGAAGCTTTCTTTAGTGTTAAAGGGAGTTGACCACTGAGTTCGAGATGAAGGATCTAGGCTTGATGCATTACTTATTTGGAATAGAAGTGTGGTTGCTAAAGTTGGGCAAGATACTCCTGTGTTAAGGGAAGTATATTATTATGATCATTTAGAGATTTGGGATGATGGAGTGCAAGTCCATGGCTACTCCCGTGGTGACCAATATGAAGAAGCTAAGAGGCTTTGAATTATATTTCGTGGATCCCTCTATACATCAAAGGTCGATAGGATCCTTGATGTATTTGGTTAATAACAGACCTGATATTCAGTTTGCAGTGAACACTCTGAACCAGTTCATGGTGGAACGTAGGAATATACATTTGAATGTGGAAAGTAATGTGTTGAGATATCTACATGGTACAACCAATTATAAATTTATATATGTCTCAAATGGTGAAGTACAATTGTAAGGCTATACAAATTCCAATTGGGTAGGAAGTGTTGAAGGTAGGAAGAGCACATCAATATTTTTCTTCAATTTGAGTTTTTCTATGATATATTGGATGATTAGGAAGCAAACATCTATCACACTCAACATTGTAGAGGCTAGTATATTGCATCTAGTTTAGCGAGTTGTGAAGCAGGGTGGCTTTGGAAGATAGTTGCATGATTGCTTGATCAAGTGTTGGAGATGACTGCAATACATTGTGACAATCAAAGCTATGTGAAGCTATTAGATAATCTAGTTTTCTAGGACATGCCGAAGCACATTGAGATCAAGTATTGATACATTCAAGACATGGTACAAAATAAAGCAGTGATATTCCAATACATTTCTACTGATGAGTTGGTTGCTGACATTCTCACAAAGTGTCTATCCGAGATAAAGTTTTTATAATTCAGGGATAAGATTAGAGTGGTTGAGAATGCTTCCCCTGTCGAGAGGGAGTGTTTATGTTGTAGCATTAGAGTAGACATTCTCCTTAGGCCCAAGGGTATTGAATGAATGCCATGTAATGTCGTTAGGGAGAATGGCCCATATAACATTAGGGCCCAGAGTACTCCCATGGTTAGAAGGTTTTGGCCATATTTCCAAGGGTTACTTGGCTAGTGGGTAGATTGAGTGCCTCAAAGCATCAATAAAGTATTCTTACCATTCAAGTGTCATGTGATGATATGGGGGAATGGTAAATGGGCTTAGGGATTCACCATTGGCTAGGGAAAATTAACCTGGTTCCAAGTGATGACTTGGTTAGTTGGTCACCGAGGACTAGTTTTGTTTTTACCCTAGTTAGGGGGTACCTCACCATATCACCAAAGGGTATTTGGCTAGTGGGTGACTAGATCCTTTACATGATGTTGATGCATAATTCTTTCCATGTGGTTTTGGAATGGAAAATGAGGTGGATGGATGCGTTAACATTGCAGGTTCATTCAATCTTTTCTTGGGATGGATATTTTTTTTAGCTAAATGGAAATCTTAAGGAAGTCAAGGTGACTACCTCCCTAGCTAAGAGGGAGTGTTTATTTTTGGGTAGCTACAGGAGGTACTCCCTAGCTACATAAGTTAAAAGAAAGAAAAATAAATTTTAAATTAAAAGAAAGAAAATTAAATGTAATTTGCAAAGAGACATGCCTCTTGGGCACCCTAATATCACTATAAAAAATCACTCTCACTCATCGCTCACATTTCTCTCTCTCTCTCTCTCTCTCTCTCTCATGTGGGAAATAATTTTAGGAAGAGGTCGAAGTTTCCAAGGAGTTGAATTTATGAGACAATCAATCATTTACCAATTGAGTTTTCTTAGTGTAATTAGTTAATGATGTTATGGAGTGTGTTAAAGTAATATCATATATCATTGAAGGTAATTATTAGTTGCATAAAATTGTGCTTGTCTAATTAGCACTATAAAATAAACATAAAGGTATCTAGTAAGGGTTTTGATTATTTAAAGGAGCATTTGGATTCCCTAGTCTTGCATTTTTTGGAAGGATATTTTAATGTGCCTAGAGCTTGTAGGATATTTTCCTCTTGTTTTATTACCCATTTCAAGTTTTTGATTTTTTTTTTATAAGGCTTTAATGATATTAGAAATCTCTTCTATTTTTTATTCTTGTGGGTTTGTATATGTAGAATTTTCAATAGGGTACTGCTCTATTTTCCTTTTCTAATCCTTTTTTATCTCCTTAAGTTTAATTTTCCTAGTTTCCACCATGCTTCCTACGATATTGACAACATCGAATTGAATATCGATTAATGAAGCTAATCTCTATTCACGTAGCATCATAGAAAATTCAAGTTCAGATGCATAAGCATAAGATACATTTGTTTCTATGTTGCAAGATTTTATATCAATTGCAATTTATTATATAGTTTATTAAATCATTTATTAAAGTCTACCACCTATTCAATTCTTTTCTTTTCAAGGATAGAGAAACCAATTAGGTAATATTGATGGTCTCTCTTTTCTCCGTATTTTCTGAGGAAAACATCTTTTAGCGTAGAGTAAGAATCAAGTGAATCCTTAAGAGAGTTATAGAACCATTTTCTGACATTCTCCTCTAGTCGCTACATGAACATGCTCATTAACATATCTTAATCTTCCATAAGATTGTTTATGTAATCTTAGAATGTAATAATATGTTCCTCAACAATTATCTCACTTTCCTATTAATTTTAGGTAGTTTATCATAACGGCCTAGAAAGTCATGTAAGTTTTCAAGTAATCTCAGTGGTTTATACCTAGAAATTACCCAAGGATTTACTGAGGGAGGAATAAATTTCTGGTGATTACGTATTCCTTTAGGAGAAAATACCTTTAGGATGGAAGAAATATACCCAATATTTGACCAAGAAAAAAAGGAAAATGATAGATCAATTGAAGGAATATTAGCTTTCAAAGGAGGTCCTATTAGGCTTCCTTTAAGGTTTGGTGGATGGAATTTTGTTTGGACTTCAACATACTTGATATTAGGGATGATTAACTCCTCTTTCTTGGGATTACTAGAAGTTGAATCAAGGTTCCTTCTTCTATTAGATTCCAAAATAAAATTTTAAGGATTTGGGTGCACAATAATTTCAAGAGTGGGATTAGACCGAGTACTTATTTTCTTAGAATCTAGATTCCAAATTTCAAATATGTCTCAATAATTTTTTAAAGAAGAAAACTGCTAGTACACAGCCACCCACATGCACATACATATATAAAATTCTAAATGAATCAACAACTGGGTTGGGCTCATACTTGCATGACATAAGGCCAATTATGACTACTACCATTATAACCTTTAGTGTGACTTCTCCTCCCTTACAAATGTCATGCAGTTGAATCCATGGAATTAAACATGTGCCTTTCATTGCTCACATAACTTTACATAACATGAGATTTCGAAGTGAGCTACTCTAAGAGGGATATTTTTCAATACATATTTGATCGAAAATACTCACCTGTATTATCATTGTAAGGTTTATTGATGGTTTCTTCCTTGATTATTCAGTTCCTAAGGTGTTGGTTGGGAAATTTTACCACCACAAGTTAGGATTTGTTAATACCTTTCCAGCTTGTCCTCGCTCCTTGCGGTTTGCAAAGGTAATTTAGATAGCTAATTCAACGCACTTCATCCAAACCAAACAATATATGTAGTTGAAAAGGGTTAGAATTAGTCATAATTTCTTAAATATTCAAGAAATTTAAAATTAAACAAATCATTCCATAGAAATGGTGCCAAAACAAATAGTATTCCTCAAGTTGATCCCAATTAAGAATCAATGCCAAGGAGTTCTTGAGGTTAGGAAAACCTCCCCACTTTAGTTCTTAAGGTAGCCCTTGGACTAGAGGGGGTAACCCTCAAAATAAAGTATAGTTTATTACCTATAGAAATACCTTTGTACTGATAATATTAATCAATAATTATAGCCCAATTATAAATATTTTTCTTTAAAATATAAATTGGTAAGGGAATTAGATGTATGATTTTGAGATAAAGTAGTCTAAGCAAAATCTAGTTACATGAATAAGGCTTCACCAAACCAAACATGTTATCCATATATAGTAGCAATAACATTAAAATATAACATACTACCAATAATATTCATGAGAACCTAGCTAAATTTCACACACACATATAAAGGAAAGAATGTGTTTATAAAAATAAAGTCAAAAGCAAGAAAGTGATAGAAAATAAAATGGAAAAGTTAATTATATGTACAACTAATCATTAGTTGAATGATGACCTTTGCATCAATATAAAGTAAAAAATTCACATGAAAAAATTTATTCCATTCATTCAACATTTTGTAAATTACTAATTCTTCAACAATGCATGTATCTTACATATCAATATAAATTTAAGTTCGAAAGGACAACTCTACAAAGTAAATCTATTCAGAATTGAAACTTCAATAAGTATATTAGTTAAAAAATATTATAAATACCATGACATATGCTATAGAAATTTTGAATAATTTAACACATATTCAATAGAGATTATCCTGATCATGTACTATTGTGGAAAACATACACAATACATAAGCTCCTCTACGTTGATCATCAATATAGCAGCATCAATAACAATAAAACATAAAGAGCATTCACACATTAACACAGTATGTATCCCGGGGAAAGCATCTCGCTAAAAACCCCAACTATCTGTATATTAATGATTGAGTCATGTAACATTACACAGCATAATACTTCTCACAAGTATCTCCACCTCTGTTACACACAGTACAGCTCAGATCTGAATCAATCACTGGCTCAAATCTCCTTCGCTGCTTGCCTGCCTCTGCTGCTCAATACATGCTCAAGAACTGATGATAATTCCAGGGCAACCACGTATTTACTTGGCAAAATCACGTGAGCACAAGCTACAATGTCTACAATGTGGGAAACTCATTGGCATACTCAATCCCCTGATTTGTGCAAGATCTGGTGCACAACTATAGTCACAACTGATAGCAATCTGATTCTCTAACACCTGTCCCTGCTGAACTGAACATGCACTGACATGCAACTGAGTTAACTGATGTATTCATTAGTTGTATTATGAGTTAATAACTTGTGAATTAATTAATAACTAATTCACCCAACTCCTCTCTAGTCTATTTGCCAGTTAGACTAAATACAACCAGTTTAACAAAGCTAAACTGAACACAACTCCATCAACTGCACCTCCAGTCCACTAAACTCAACTCACTTGAGTTCTAACTGAAGTCCTGCATGCAAATATTAGTCATCCCATAGGTAACCACGCATTTCCTTCTGGGATCTGCATGTACCACATCCGTAGCTCATCCTGAAGTGCTCCAAGAGAATAAGACAAAGTTTATAGTCTAAATATTATTATGAGCTAATAATATTTGACTGTTCTATATTTAGACTGAGCAGTCACTCCGCTGTGATCTAAAAATAGAAGTCCATCTATTTTTTCCAATTTGACCAATCATCCATAAACAGCAACCTGCAATCCATAGACATGATCCATATGTCTAAAAATAGACATAGTCTAAAAATAGACTTGCGCCAAAAATAGCCTGCGGGCCCACTTAGTGAAGGCGACTCTTTTCACTAAGCTCCATCATCTTGTTGCAATCTCAACACTCCCTCTCGACAAGATATGGATTATCAGCAACCCCTATCCTGCCTCGGTGGTACTCGAATTTGCTCCTGGTGAGAGCCTTCGTCAGAATATCAGCATCCTGATCCTCCGTTGGAATGTACGAAAGTAACATGATCCTCCGCTGCACACAATCTCTGATATGATGGTACCTGATGTCAATATGTTTAGATCTATCATGAAATACAGGATTAGCCGAGAGTTTAATGCAACTCTGGTTATCACAGTAAATCACAGTAGGATCCAAATGAGAACCGAACAAACCAACTAGGATCTTCCTCATCCATATAGCCTCGCATGCAGCCAAACTTGCTGCCATATACTCGGCCTCCGCTGAATTGAGTGCCACGGATCTCTGTTTCCTGTTGTACCAAGAAACTGTTGTCGATCCAATACTGAAGACCCCTCCTGATGTGCTCTTTCTGTCCGTTGGGCTCCCTGCCCAATCTGCATCCGTGAAGCCACATAGCTTCACCTCATCCTCCTGTCTGTACCACAAACCAGATCCCGATGTGCCTCTCAAGTAGCGCAATACATGCTTGCCCGCCTTCCAGAAGAGCTTGGTAGGCTTAACCATAGCTTGTGAAAGCTGGTTAACTGCATAGCATATATCAGGTCGTGTATTGACCAAATACATCAGCGACCCCACCAACTGTCGATAAACAGTGGCATCCACTTCTTCTCCCGAAGTGGCATCCTCCTTCCTCCAACCTCCAGGAAGAGGAGTATCAACAGGTTTGCAGCCATGCATGTTGAACTTCTCCAGTATCTCCCGAGCATACTTGCCCTGAGAAACAAACAGTCCACCACTACACTGCCATATTTCCAATCCTAAGAAATAGTGAAGGAGGCCCAAGTCCTTCATCTCAAACTCTGTAGCAAGATCCTTCTTGCATGACAGTATCAACAGCTCATCACCCGTTAGAATCAAATCATCAACATACAGTACAATGATAAGCAACTTACCCTCCACCATAATCTGGTATAGGTTAGGATCTGCCTCGCTCTTGGAGAATCCAAGTCCTGTGAAATAGTTGTCTATTCGTGTGTACCAAGCACGTGGTGCTTGCTTCAACCCATACAGCGCTCTCTTGAGCCTGCACACATGCGACTCGCTGTTGAAGACTTCAAAGCCTTCGGGTTGCTCAATGTACACCTCCTCCTCAATGACTCCGTTGAGGAACGCAGTCTTCACATCCATCTGATGAATGTGCCATCCCATCTGCGCTGAGAGAGCAAGAATCGTCCGTATGGAAGAGTACCTTGCGACAGGTGCAAAGGTCTCCTCATAATCGATCCCTTCAATCTGTGAAAAGCCTCGGGCAACAAATATTGCCTTGTACTTCTCCACACTCCCGTCAGTTGCCTGCTTAACTTTGTAGATCCATCTTGAACCCACCACTGATTTTCCTTCCGGTCTAGGAACAATCTCCCATGCATTGTTTCTGATAATAGAATCATACTCTTCCACCATGGCATCTACCCATGCGGGATCCTTCATAGCTTCCTCGAAAGAGGATGGCTCAGTCACAACACACTTGCTCATAAGAGCCATGTAACCAGTGTACCGATCAGGTGACTGTCTCTGCCTGCGTTGGGCTGTAGGTGGTCCTACAACTTTCTCTGCACCTTGAGCCAGTAGCTCAGCTTCTGTCAAGCGCTTTCGCCCTCTGATGGTTGGCGCTGCATGAGTGGTCTCTTCCACTCCATGAAACTCATCCTGTGGCTCATCCTTGGGAACTAATAGTTCCTCATCCGCATGCAAGTGTAGCTCCCTCTCAAGCGAACACTTCATGGCTTTCTCCTCCTGAAATTTTATATCCCGTCGAACAACAGTTTTACCACTGTCTGGAAAATACACACGATAATTGTGGGGCGTATCAGTGTACCCCACAAATATCCCAACCTCTGCAGTCGGCTCCAACTTCTTTCTGGCATCCTTCGTCACATGCATGTAAACGTTAACACCAAAAATCCTCAAATGAGAAAGATCAGGCTTCTTACCAGAATAAGTCTCCTCAGGTGTACTCATGCCAAGTATCCTATGAGGACAACGGTTCTGCACATAAACTGCTGTATTGCATGCTTCCGCCCACAAGTGAAGGGGTAGGCCCTCATCATGCAACAGCACCCGTGCAGCACCCACAATCGTTCTGTTCTTCCGCTCAGCTACCCCATTCTGCTGTGGGTTATGGGGAGCTATGAGCTCTCTACGAATCCCTTCTGCCTTGCAGAAATCCTTGAACTCGTCCAAGATGTATTCACCACCATTATTACTCCTAAGAGCCTTCACCTTCTTCCCCGAATCCTTCTCGACCAGTGCTTTGAATTCACAGAAATTTGAATATCTATCGCTCTTCTTCTGCATGAAGAAGATCCAGCACTTACGAGAGAAATCATCAACAAAATCACATAATACCTATGTTTTGCTGTCAAAGCAACTGAAAAAGGTCCACACACGTCTGTGTGAATTCTCTCAAGGATCGTCGTGGCGCGACTATCCTTCTCGTGAAAGGTGACTTTCACAAACTTCCCCAAAGTACACCCGTTGCACTGATCTAACTGCGCAAGTGTGCCTTTAGGAAGCCCTGTAGTGATCTGTTGCAGTATCTTCAAGGCTCCGTGGTGAAGGTGACCCAATTTCCTATGCCACAAGTCGTCATCATCTTGGCTCACCAATCCTTCTTCCTTGTCTGCCATTTTTGCGCATCCATCTACATGCAACTGATAAAGGTTCCTTACTCGAACCCCTATCTTCCGGGTCTCACCAATTGTCTTGCTACGCAGGAAAGATTTTCCCTTGCTGAAAACAACATCATACCCCTTGTCTTCTAACATCGCCACAGAGATAAGATTCTTATTCAATCTTGGAACATGCATGACTTCTTTCAATACAAAGGGTTTACCAGACTCCCTCTCAAAGGAAATGGTACCGATACCAGTCGCACTGTATCTACCATCATCGCCCATCTCGATGTGCACTCCAAGATCTTTGTCCTCCAGATCAGAGAACAAACCTCTATCTCCCGTCATGTGAAAAGACGCACCACTGTCCAAGAACCACATTGATCCCATCACACTTGAAACCAAGCATGCGATCAATGAAAAATCAAGCTCAAACTGAGAAGCTAAGGCCTCTCCCCATGCAGATCCAGCAGCTTGCTTGTTCTTCTTCTTCTGCGGACAATTTGTGGCATAGTGTCCGTGCTGGTGACAGTGAAAACACTTCACCTTGGACATATCCTGCTTCTTGCCTTTCGTACCAGACTGAGAAGCTTTCTTGCTCTTCCCTTTCTTTGCTTTGGCAGCCAAAGCACAATTCTCTTCATCAGCTCCCTTTGACGAAGATCCGTCCCTGGTACTCCGCCTGATCTCCTCCTGCACAATATCTGACCATAGTCTTTCCCATCCTGGCAACTTCTCCCGACCATTGACAGAGTCCTGATAGGAATGCCAACTCTTCGGAAGACCAAGGAGAGCCAAGCTCACCAAGTCCTCATCATCAACAGTAACCCCCACACTTCCCATCTCATCTCGACACTGAGTGAACTTCGTGAGATACTTGGGAATACTGTCACCCTTCTCGCATTTGATCTTTCTGAGTTTATCTTTGAGCGCCAGCTTCCTCTGATCGCTCTTGCTTTGGAATAATTCTGTTAATGATTTCCACATCAAATATAGAGTAGCCTTTCCCTGAAGGCTGGACACAATGTGATCCTTCACGCCCTCCAACAGAATCCTTCGACATTTTGCAATCTTCTTTTGCCAAGCATTAGCTTGAGTAGCATCAGTAGGCTTTGGGATATTCGTATCTATGAGCTCCTTCAGCCCGTTATCATCCAATACTGCCTCCATCCTGTCCTTCCATGCAATATAGTTTGAGCTTCCCTCAAGAGCATACTCCAATCGCAATCCGTTGAAAGACATTGTTGCGTTGTCACCAAGA
>APFE030400901.1:40286-75021 GCA_000404065.3 Pinus taeda | reverse complement strand
TGTACGGGGTTAAAACCTACATGTCAAAGCATGCATTTCGAGCCTCCACATCATTTTGTCTGTAATCTCGATGTGCACATGGCTCCATTGGAAGTATTCATATACTTGAGAATGATTTTGTTTTTCAAGTAGGGTAGGGTAGAAAAAAAAAAGAAAAAAGAAAAAAATGAAAAAATGGAAATAAGAGGAAAATAAAGATCTAAGGTGAAAACCTCCTCGGAGGCGCCTCAAATCGGCTCATTGATTGAAAACCTCTATGAGGCAGTCAATGGATTGAAAAAAAAAAGAGAAAAGAGAAAAAATAAGATCCTTGGGTTAAAACCTCCCTTGGAGGCGCCCAAGGCAGGCAATTAGGGTGAAAATCTCCATGAGGCGCCCTAGTTGTTTTTCAAAAAAAAGAAGAGAAAAATAAAAGAAAAATAAAGCTAATTTCCATTGAATAATTGTAGGTTGCAAGAAGGACATTGCAGGTCAGGAGGATCACTCAAAACAAAGACAAAGGAAGTTCTATGCCTTGTACATGAAGTTATGTGTTTTCTACAAGAAGTTCCGTGTCTTCTACAGGAAGCTTACAAAAAAGCCAAATTGATCTCTAAAGAGGACCCGAAGGCTGGGAATATGTCCATGAGGCCTGCACACATCTATGTTTCTATCCCTCACCCTTTTCCATAATTTTTTTCCACCTCATTGTGCTTCTTTTATGAAAACTATGTTTTCTACAGGAAGTTCTTGTAGAAATTACAAGAAGCTAAAAATGGATTGCAAAAAGGTAGTTTGGCGAACATGATAGCTTCCTCAAGTGTTCAGAAGTCCTCCTACAATTTTTAGACTCCTCCTCCATCATCTCCATGCCTGCATCATAGCCCAAGCTCAGTTCTTCTTTCCATGGAAAACCTTGCAGAATGTTTTGAAGAAAAAGATACATAGAACAAAATTTGTTTTTTCCATAACTTGAAAACCATGCATCCATTTACAAAACCGTTTTACAGGGATTTGTATAGGGATGATGGCAACATGCCCAAGCAATGTCAGCCGATTCCGGTGCACGATTTCTAAGAAATCAGCCTCCATCACCTTCAACCATTTTTGCATTTTCTCCATATCCGTGCATCCATTTCAAAACTTGTTTCATAGGGAGATGCATATAGGTGATAGTAACCTACCCAAGCAGTTTAAGCTAATTCGAATGCACGGTTTCCGAGAAATTGATCTCTATAATCTTCAGCCATTTTCCATTTTTCTTGAAATTTGTGCATCCATTGACTGCAATTTTGCTATGGGAGGTTCACAATGATGACAGGAACATGCTCAGCAAGTTTCAGATCGATCCAGCCTGTCATTAGGGAGCAATGGCGAAAACAAATTTATGTCTTGTGAAAATTCAGCAGTAGCAGCTTGAGGGTGCAGATCTGAACGTGAAGACCGGCTCCTACAGCATGGATCCAACCAGAGGATACCTGCACAAGAAAAAACAACCATGAATCAGCCACCAATCCATCATGCAACCAGAGAAACCAGATGCATGCAGCAGCAAAAAGCACCTCACAGCAACCATTTGACTTTAGGTACGTGAGTAAAACTTGTTCCTCTATTGCATGAATCTAATCTAAGCACTGCATGAACGAATGAGATGGGGGGATTCATCCAGGAAGCTAGCCATATTCGATTGCACTCATCTAGGCAAAAATCACGCAGCATGCGTGTATAGTCATTCACGTGTAAGTTGAAAAACACAGCCAGTGGTAGACGTGTTGAACTCCAGCGCACATGACATCAAATGATTAACAAATAGAAGAAGACATGCAGTTCATAACATCACTGCAGTTCAAAAAAGCCAGCACACATGTTTTTTCCACCTCACCACAAATCACGTAGCAACTAAAGAAGGCTCGGCTGAAACTCGCGAACTACTGTTCATCTGCACTTTCCACATCCTCAACTGAATTGTCCACAATCGGATAACATATCATCCTCCACTGAGTTTTTCTACCTGTCTTTGATATTCTGCTGCGTATCAGGTTCGTTCAGAGGCGCAGGGGTGCTCTACAAGCATTTCTACAGGAAGTTGCGCTACAGGAAACCCAACATACGAAGAAGGTTGGACTGTTCACGTTGAGGGTGGTAATTCTCAGAGAGGTAGGCCTGAACATTACTTTCCGATGCAAATAATTCAAAAGGTGGTGAATTCGATGTGCTGAGGGGGTAGGGAAAATGTGAATGCAAGTCTGTCTATGAATTCAAATGTTGTTTTCTTATTGCTACCTAGAATTGTCTTCGTGGTCTGCATGTGAGATTTTCTCCAGGGTCTTGAATTAAAATCCCTCCTGTATAAAAATTGAGACACTGTCAAGGCTCACCGATGAAAAATTGTGAGTTTTATATGAATGTGTGCATAACAGAGATGTAACTCTACGCTTTGTGTAGAGAAATCCTGAAGTCCTCCTTCTGTATGCGAGCAGGCAAGTTCAGAACAACAAAAATAGAGTTTTTTTACCATGCTAGGAGGGTTCATTAGAAAAGAACCTTCGGACTCCAAGAAATTACGCGAAACCCCTGAGGTGGTGGACTTGTTTTCGCATGCATTGGAGAATGAAATGTTGTTGAGAATAAAAAATCAAGAGTTGGACATCAAACCTGAAATTATTGTGGTGACTCGGTTGATTCCTGAGGCCTATGGTACAAAATGCAATCAACGAATTGAAAAAATTGGTGGAACACAACATTCAAGGATACTCCGGGTACCCTTTAGAATAGAAAAAGGAGTTATGCAGAAATGGGTTTCTCGATTTGATGTGTGGCCTTACCTGGAAAGATTTTCAGAGGATGTATTAACTGAAGTAACGACAGAGCTAAAAGGTCAACCTGATCTGATCATTGGCAATTACAGTGATGGAAATTTGGTTGCATCTCTGATTTCACATAGACAAGAATCACTGAGTGCAACATAACCCATGCTTTGGAGAAGACCAAATACCCATATGAAAACATATACTAAAACAATATGAAGGAAAATACCATTTCTCTTGCCAGTTTACTGCATATCTAATTGCAATGAATCATGCAAATTTTATTATCACTAGCACATATCAAGAGATTGCTAGAAGCAAGGATACTGTTGGACAGTATGAGAGCCACACTGCTTTCACCCTTCCTGGTCTTTATATTGTGGTTCATGGAATTGATGTTTTTGATCGCAAATTCAACATTGTTTCTCCTCGAGCAGACATGCAGATTTATTTCCATTATACAGAGAAGCAGCATCGCCTTACTGCTTTACATGGTTCAATTGAGGAACTCTTGTTCAATCCCGAACAGACAGCTGAACACATGTGTATTTTGAATGACCGTAAAAATCCCATTATCTTTTCTATGGCAAGACTCGATAGAGTGAAAAACATGACAGGACTGGTTGAATGGTTTGCAAAGAACAAACACTTGAGGGATATTGTCCTCCACGTTCTAGGGAGGAAACCATATACAGAATTCCCATTCTGATCAGTGCACAAGCCAAAACACAGCGTGACGAAGCAAGATATTGAGGCAGAGAAGAAAACTAAGGGTAAGGAAGCTGAGGGAAAGAAAACCTAGGGAAAACCATCACAGGAAAAGCAAGAGGAAAAGAAAGAAAGAGAAAGAAGGAAGAAACAAAGAGAAAAAAACAAGTTTAGTCCCTGGTAAGTGTTGCAGGTTGCAGGTACACAATGCAAAAAGGGGGCCTCCCAACATAAGCAGAAGGGTCCCTACGAAGTTCCCAGGCATCCTCACATCCATCCCCTCCATGAACACTCATTTTTTCAGGGTTCAGACAGAATCTAATCATGGTTCAACCTTCTACAGGAAGTTCTATATTTCTACCAGAAACATCCTGTAGAGCCTTTGGGCAGGCCAGAATCGATTATGGAGAGGGATTTGAAGCTTGAAGTCTATTGAGGAGGCATGCAACCACTCTTTTCTTCCATCCTCCACTGGTTTCATCTCCTTTCACCACCATTTCCACCATCTGATTGAATATACTTGCACAATCATACCAAAGCTGACAATTCTCTAGGAAAAGGAGCAGGCAGTGGGAAGAAGCAGAGAGAAAAGCATGATTTCATGACTGAGAAGAGGACATCACGTCAGAAGCTTAGCATGACATGGAGGCCACTAGGGCCATTAAAGATGAGGAGATAGATTGGTTGCTCAGAGGATGAGCAACACTTTCAGTAGGGGGGTGATGATGAGCCCCAAAGATGGATAATTATATGGGCTCATTCAACCTCCTAATTTGACTTAATCCACCATTCTCACTATTTTATTGCATGTTTTTTTATTATAGTTAGGTTAATAAAGTGAATTGGGTTAGTCATTATGCCAACAAGTCTAATGTGTGCTTTGTGTAGCCTTTTTGGTCAATTTGGATACAAAATTGAAGGTTTTAATGAGCACTTGGTAGCCAAATTCGTGGGAGAACAAGGGAGAGGATTTGTAGGAAGGTGTCACCTTCATTTATGGGCCCTTACCTCGAATTCGCCTCCATCAACTCAGAGTTCAAAGGCCACCAAATCAATTATCACAAGGGCATCCAAGCAAGTCAAGTAGAACTGTTGTTAACTGCAAGTTTTGGGCAACCGAGTCCCTAAAGTTTAGGAGGACTGTTGGGGTACTCAATTTGTATAAATAAGAGGGCTTAGGGCCTCATTTCAGTTAGTCATTTTGTATTCATTTTGTAGTCATTTTGTAGTTTGATTTTTAGGCAGTAGATTAGCTTTGCTTTCAACACATTTTCAAGTTCTCCTGGTGGAAAGTTTTTGGAATGTAACATTTCTTTTGATCAATAAAGATGAATCCAGCTTTGCACCAACTCTAAATCTCTCTTAGGAGGCTGTACCGCTTGGGGTTGGGCCCATCTCAAGAACCCAGTACCTCCTTTGTTTACTTTCATGTGTCTTTGCTGCACTCTTAGAATAAAATATGCTATTTAGATTTAAATCTTGTTTTGTTATTTAGGTTTTTTTTGGTGAGTAAAATAGGTTTTTATGCTCACATTTAGCTGATAGGTTATTAACAGAAAAAGCTTCAAGAAAATGGCCATCAAACATCTGTGGTTTCACCTCTCCCTCAGTGCGATCAAGAGCTATGACTAGGATGACTTTGCTGCCCACAAAAACGCTGATTTTGCTTTGCCATGCAATCACTAGTGTTTGATTTTCATTTGTAGAAGTTGGTTACAAGTTCAGACTTTCATTTTCTTAGTTGCATGAGATAAAATACATGGTTTCATTACAGGTCACACTTATGTTCATTCTCTTTACTGGCAGCTAGCATATTATGTCAACGTAACTAGGTCTTTGAATTTACAAGTCTTTGTTGGTTTAGATTGGAAAAACAACTTGTAGAGCATCTCTACCACTCTTTCATCCACCTAAGCTTCATCAGAGCCAACTGTTCCATCTCCCATCTAGGTTCCTCGTCTCAAATCTGTCCTTTTGCCTACGTAACCCTACCTTTTTGTGTAATCATTGTTTCAGCCTTCTTTGAGCCAAGTCAGCCTTCTACACCTTATACCCACACCAGCCACCAATCCCTCGGTCACTCCAGGCCCCTATCCTACCTCCATATCCATTCATGCAGCTTACCTCACTCACCCATCCTCTAAAATCCACATTTTAAACATCCTGTAGAAATTTCTGAACATCATATAGAAATTCCTGAACATCCTGTAGAACCCTTGTAGACTTCCTGTAGAAGCTCACGAAAGTGATTTCTTGAGATCCGATCATTGTGAAACTCTTAGGAAGGGTGCTAGGGACTCCTTAGGATCTCTTCTAACCTTCCAAACCTCCTACAAGCATTTTCTCTCACTGATCCACCTATGCACAATCAAAAGCCAGTTAAAAGCACATGCATAATAATCCTACAAAGTCATTCAAAAATACAAAAATATGTTTTCTTCAAATTTCATTATAAAATTAGCTTAGACACATGCATTTTACCTTTTGAAGTCAATGACATCTCATTAAGTAGCTTGCATCTTCTTTCTTGCATCAATATGACTAGCTGGTAGAATTAGGGTTTGCTAGGGTTTGCGTTTCTTTTTGGCTTTCAGTTTCTTTCCGCAAGTAGATTAGCTTCTTTTGAGTTAGATTTCATCCATGAGTTAAAAATATTCTTCTAAGAGCTCATACAAGTTGGCTTAAGCTCCTAGCAGACTTGTGCCAGCTAACCAAGTGATAGCTGCGGCAAGAGCTAGTACCTGTGCATACAACACCGTCACTTCCAAGTTTGTTACGAATTACCGGGTTGATAAAATTAAAGAAGGGAGTTCCAGGAGTTGCAGCATTATCGCTGCAATACTGGAGCCGACCATAAGACATAGGAGAAGAAGGCACATCATCAACAACCTATGTAGAACTTACAAATGATGAGGGCTGAGCCCCGCAAGGAAGATGTTGGGTGTAAGAATCGCACTTAAGAAAACTCGTCAACACTTAATCATCAACCCAGGGGTTTTGTAAACTTAGAGACGAAGCATAGGAAATGCCATAAGTGGTATGAACTTTTCCTATTCCTAATCCTACTTCTTGAATGAAATGTTAAAAATCAGACAGAAAACAATATTAAAGACAATCAACACCAAAGACATTCTAGTGCTGGAATGTAAAAGAATAATTTGAGAGGAAATCAAGTAAAGGAACTTTCACACAACTGGAAGCAATCTTAAATGCTAAAATGAAATACTATGTTTATCTTTAGTATAGATGGCTAATGGTTTAACAAGTGGGCCCTTACAATATTTGTTTCCCAATTGATTTTCTTTCTACACCAAGAAACTTGCTCTTGTGCTATTGCAATTTGCTTGCACTAGTGCAGGTACAGTACTTTATGTGAACAAGTATATTTTACCTTCTTTGTTGAAGACTTATGCATTTATTGAGGTGGTCTAATTCTCAAGGCTTAGAGCACTCTGTTTCTGTGACAAGAGACCAGCCCTTGCACCAAGACAGAGCTTCCTTCACCAAAGTTCTAAAGAATTAAAAGACGTGTTGAAAAGAATTTCAATTGAATGCTAGATTCCGAGATAAATTACATGTGAAAAAGAATGCTTTAATTAACTGAACTTTGCAATGAAATTAAATTTCGTAACGAAAAAAAATTGAAATAATCAAGCAGCAGTGAAAGAAATTTGCATGCATCAACTCACTTTCGAAAATTTACTGATAACATTTTTGTTCCTTGTTCTTAAGTCATAAGCGGCAAGTATAAAGTAAAGCATTTGTAACAATGTTATTTCTTAATTAATGTAAAGATCCTTTAGAAGTATAATTCTTAACATTAAGAATGATTACTTGAATTGACAATACGTTTTCTTGCAAGAATAAATGAAATTGTAAGCAGGAAAGGAACATAACACTTGTTGTAAAGTAAAACCGGATTGCGAGAAACTACATGCACTAGTACAGGAAGAATCTTGTTACGCAACTTGAGTGGAAGAAAACTAAGGCAAAAGTTGTAGGAAAGAAATTGCAGGAAGGAAATTGCAAGAAAGTAATTTGCAGGAAAGAAATTGCAAGAAAGAAATAAACTTAATTAAACTTCCAAACTACGAATACATTCCCGCTTGACTATAAAATGAATTAAGCTCAGAACTATGAGATAAACATAACAGCAATCAAATCCACACAACTGCAAATCAATAAATGTTTACACTGAATTGTTAAATGGCGAAAGAAAAAGGGTAAGTGAGTTGGGTTGGTTGGGCCCTAGCCAACCAGCTCATTTCCCATCTAGGAAACGAAATGATTCAGCACTTAATCAAGCATTCCTTGTATTAACTTGATTGAAAAATATACATGATAGTGCAAGTCCAGCCCAAAACTAAGGGCGACACAAAATTAAAAAGTAAACAAAATTATAACTCAGAGATCACTAGCTTGCCTCTACCTACAGTCTTCATTATATACAATCTCTCAGCCTTAGCCATATTCTACTAATTACAATAATTTCTTATTCAAGCCTTTCGGCCAAACGGACTAACAAATGAACTTTGCAAAACTAGATAATGGTTATAATGAAATGTAGACTTTTCTAGCCGTAGACCATATTGTTGGAAATCATCCCTGACTATACGTCACCAATGTCCATCCTTGGATAGTCCGCAACCGAACTAGGCATTGTGGATAAAAAAATCTCACATGGAATATCATGGAGATCATGGAGCAATAGCGTTGGCGGTGTAGGAATCTACCTGCACTGATCACACTAAATGATGATTAACACTTACTTCTTCAATTACGTTAAACATAAGTTAGAAATAATACTAAAAGGCACGAAATCTATGTAAAGTAATTAATAAAGCACTTGATAAATCTCCATTATGAAACATGAAGTATATGTAGGAATAGATGATTATCTTGGACTAGTGCAGGAATGAGACGGCTAAATAGAGATAAAGCAGAGGTTAAGGCTTATGGGAATAGGGTAAAAATGGAGAAATTTGGGACACCAACATCCTCCCATCCCTAAGCTGTTGTTTGTCCTCACACAACATTTTACCTTCTTCAAAAAATCTTCAAAAATGGGTGGCCAACTCTCAATCCTGTATTTCAATATTTATCATTTCTTTCACTACCATTGGATTTTTACCTAAGGCTACTTTCGGATGTCTAGTCACCTTCTTGAGGCATTTTTAGCAGTTGGAAGCCCGATACTCCCATACTTTCACTTGTTGTTTTTGCTTCTTGACTTCTGCGAACAACTCTACCTCACCTTGCTTTTGCCAATTTTTCTCCTTCATGACATGGTTCAAAGCCTCCAGGTCATGAACTTGCTGCTCTAATTCCACTATTTGGTTTTTGAGGTAGAGGGTAGAGGGCTCCGTGCTCAGATCCTCTAGTGTAAATACCTTCTTTACAAAAAACTCCAAGCAAATCCCATCATTGTCGAGATTAAGCTCATCCAACATTTGCATTATGACATTGCGAAAAGTTTTTGTGCACAGGGTTTCCTTATCACCAAGGGTTTTGATGCCCTCCACAACCTTCATGTCAAGGGTTTTAGTACCTTGTGTAGTTAAATCCAGAGGTTTTTTAATGCCATGTTCTTCCAATTCTTCAGGGGATTCAATACCCTGTTCATTTAAATGGGCAGGGGCTTCAGTACCCTGTTCATAAAAATCATTGAGGGTTTCAATGTCCTTTTCATTGAAATTATCGAGGGGATCCATGTGCTATGCCTCATCATCCTCATGACCCTCTGCATGAACTTCTTCTGCACTCCATGTCATCTTCTTCTTTCTTAATCTATGAACAAAGGTAGATAATAATATGTCCTCTTCCTTTTCCATGTTTTCTTCATTTTCCATGGTACGGACCACTGCATATGCAACCATGGAAAGGTTATGGTCTTTAGGCAAAACTTGAGGTGATTCATCAATCACAATCAGAGAGCTTGATCGATACTGATTCATCCCAGTCTTCTTCCTTGTTGAGGTTCTATATTTAGATGTGGATATGTACGATCCTACTACAGGTGAGCAATAATGGTTGGATGTGGTAGAGGCTTATGCGGCGACATTGTAGTGGTCATAATAATCAGGTTAGGAGGTAAAAAAATGATGAAAAAGTGATGGGAGATTGGTTCAAAGGGAGGTGAGCTATGAGTTTTTGGACAACCTGTACTATCCCACGGTCTACCTCATAATTTGATTGAGACATATTTTATTACCCATTGAAAATATTAGATTTCAGAACCCAATATATCTTGTACTTAAAAAATTTCCTAAGTTAGTAAATGATAAAACAAAGTATCAAGTAAAATATATAATGATATGATCTATCAATGCAGGATCACTCATGTACAAAGTAATACATTCCATAAACATTCCTCATAACATGTTCTCGTACTCTGTGAAATTTGTTTTACAGTTGCTTCCATAATTGGTCATGCTCTTGCACTAATCTTGATTGCACTACATTGTGCTTGCATTGACTTCTTGCACTGCATCATGCTTGCAATAACTTCTTGCATCGCATCGTGCTTGCACTATGCATCTTGCACCAGGGATTTTACCAAATACAATTCGAATAGAAGACAATTCTATAGTTGAATTTTATTTTTTTTGCCTCAATATACAATGAAAGTTTTATTCACCATCCTTTGGTGTTCCACGAGCATGCCCTCTGGATTGAGTGCATCAAATTCTACATTCAATTTATGAGGGAATAAAGAAGTGGGAAAGGGGTAATTTTAAGAATGGGAAGGAACGTTACTGTAGGGATTCTAGGAACAATATCACCAAGGGGGATAAACGAGAATGGGATGTGGAAAAAAATTCAAGGGAAATAAAGGGATTTTACAAGATCGAGTAAGGGTAGTTTTCTTTAGAAGAAATAGGAGGGTAATTCATTGGGGATTTAGAAAAAGGAAAAATAGTGGGGATTACTAATCAGTTAAATATAAGAAAGGGAAAATTTTATCTTCAAGTTTTGTTTGCACTGGTGCCGGAAAAAATAATTGCAGCGGGAATTAAGCATTTCATTGGATAAAAAATTCCATGCTAGTTACCCCAAACTTGGATAAGGGTTGGTTTCCCTCAACCCACTTCTTCTTGGTGGAAACCAACATATCTAAAAATCAAGTAACATTCCCTTTTTATTGAAATTCTAATCTTCCTGCCACCATGCTGGTTTTTAGGTTGATCCTTCTACAATCATGTTAGTCATTCTCATAATTACAGGAATTTATTTTTTTTGTTATTTTTTTCTTTTCTTTATTTTTTATTTTATTTATTATTATTATTATTATATTTAATGAGGAAAATAAGGAATCAAATCTTCAACATGTTGGTGTTACCACCTACAAACTCCTTTTCGGATTGTTGTTGGACTTGCTGCATAAAATCCCCTTTAGTAAGGGGCTGAAAATATACCTTTAATGTATGCCCATTTACCAGGAACACAAAATTCCATCCATTAATAGTTTTGATCTCTACCGCTCCATTTTAAAACACTTTGACCACCTCATAGCATCCCATCTAGTGTGTATAGTATTTCCCTTTAAAATATTTGAATCTAGAATCATAAAGGAGCACCCAATCACCTAGTTGGAATTGCTTCTTCTGGATAAACAGGTCATGCCACTTCTTGGGCTATTGTTGAACCAAGATGTTCTGCTGAACAACAACCCTTCAGAATTCATCTAACTCATTCAGTTGTAGAAGACACTGTTGTTGTGCTTTACAGAGGTCTAGCACCAATTGGACTACATGAATGAAGTTCTTGATCTGGAATTCTAGTGGCAAAAGGACTTGCTTCCCGTACACCAGATCATATGATGTGTGTCTTGTGCTTTTCCTCCAAGTGGTTTAGTAAGCCCACAATGCTTTCGGTAATTTGTTAGCCCAATCCTTTCTATGAATATTTATTATCTTTGTGAAGATGGACTCAATCACATTGTTTGTGGACTCCACCTAACCATTTGGTTGTGGGTGATACGGTGTAGATTTCCTGTGCGGTATTTTATACTGCTCCATCACACGTTGTACTAGATTAGAAATAAACTATGTCCATTATCAAAAATAATTTATCTAGTCACACCAAATCTAGTAAAGATTTCAGTAAAAAGAAAATCAACAACAACTCTTTCAGTAGCAAAAGAAACAACTTTAGCTTCTACACATTTATAAACGAAATCTGTACAAACCAAAATATGTTTTTTATTTAATGACGTTGGATTTATTGGTCATACAAAATCAACGGCCCATTTTTCAAAAGGCTCAGTCATAACGTGAGGACATAAAGGAATTTCATTGGTTTGATTAGGTTGGCCAATTCGCTGATAGTTGTCACATCGCTTGACATATTGTTTCGCATCCTTAAACAAGGAGGGCCAAAAATAGCCAACACATAACACTTTGTATGCAGTCTACTTATCGGCGAAATGACCCCTGCAAGGTTCATCATGGGAATATTTTTAAATATAAAAGAATTATTCCTCTCTTACACATCTACGGATAATGATATCAGCTCCGGTGTAAAAGAGGTCTCCTTGAATCCAAGAATATGCAATGATTTTCTATATGATATTCTGCTTTTCATGAGTGGATAACTGAGGTGGTAAGTCCCCAGTGACTAAATAGTTAGTTATGTCAACAAACCATGGGGATTTTATTGACACAGAAAAAATATGTTCATCAAGAAAATCATCATCAAGAGGAATTGCTTCACCATGATTATTTAATCTTGAAAGATAATCTACTGCTACATTAGAGTTTCCTAGTCTATCAATAATGGTAATATTAAATTCTTGTAACAATAATCACCACCTAGTCACTCTAGCACTAGTTAATGGTTTATTCATCAAATATACTGTTGTGGAATGGTCAGTATGCACAAACACTTCATATCCTGTAATATAATGTTTGAATTTATTAACAGAAAAAATTACAACTAAAAACTCTTCCTCAATAACCGTATAATTTAGTTCAGTGGGTGACAAGTTTTTACTAATGAAATCAATAACATAAGATTGTTTGTCTTCTTCTTGTCCTAAAGCTGCACCAATAGCAGTATCTAAGGCATTAGAGGAAATATGAAATGGCAGGGACCAGTTTGGTCCTTTGAAAACTGGTGCCTGGACTAGGTTTTTCTTCAAAGTTTCAAAGGACTATTGGTAAGCTGTGAACCAAGAAAACTCACTATCTTTAGCAAAAAACTCGGAAAAGGGGGGTAGCTATCCTTGATAAGTTCTCAATGAATCTCGTATAGTATCCCACATGTCCTAGCAAACCTCTCACTTCCCTTTGAATTTTGGGTATAGGAAGACTTAAAATAATTTCTACATTTGTAGGGTCAACCTGGATACCTTTTTCAGAAATAAGATGGCCAAGAACCTCCCTTGCCTTGCACTTTAATTTGCATTTTTTATCACTCAAGGTGAGATGAGCTTCTTGGAAGTGAAGAAGCAGTTTTTCTAGTTTCTTGAGGGCTTCTTGAAATGAATGACCAAACACAAAAAATTCATCCATATATATTTCCACACACTCGAGGTCAACAAAAATGGCCATGACCGCCCTTTGAAAGGTGTTCGGGGCATTACATAGCCCAGATGGAAGTAATCAATAAGAAAATGTACCCCATGGACATGTAAAAGTGGTTTTTTCTTCATCCTCAGTTGTAATTTTTATCTGGTTATACACACCAAAGTCATCTAAGAAAGAAAAGTACTTCTTACCAGCAAGGCTATCAAGTACCTAATCGATGAAAGGAAGGGGGAAGTAATATTTGAGAGTGGATTTGTTCAATTCTCTGTAGTCAATACAAATGCACTATCTGCCATTTTTTTTTGGGGCTAAGACCAATGGAGAGACCCACTGGTTGTCAGAAATATGATAGACAAAATCAGCATCTAAGAGTTTTTGCAATTCATCCTTTAGAACATGTCTTAGAGCTAGGTTAATTCACCTTTGGGGTTGTTGTACAGGTCAAGATCCATCTTCAATATATATATGGTGGGTAAAATTTTCAGGAGGGATGCCTTTCATATCTTCATAGCCCCATGCAAAGGCATCAAGATGGTTTCACAACAAATTCACAAGCTGCTCTTTCTAGGAAGAATCCAAGTCTGAACTGATATGCAACAATTTGCTTGGACTAATCTCAAAAATAGTGGTATCAAGCTCAAGAGTACATAGAGATTTTTCTACAAATGGTGGCAAGGGAGGTAGAGAGTTTTATCTTTCCTAAAAATCTAGACTAAAAATCAGACTCAATGACTCAAAATTGGGCATGGTGTCTAGATTGTTTAGGAAATCTTGAATCTCACCCTCCTGTGAGAATTCAACATTTTGATGTATCAAGGAAATATGCTAAGTTTCCTCATCACTACTGTAGTCTAACCATAACGTGTCTCGGAGCTCCTGAATGGATCTAGTGGGTGGATACAAGATGACCTTCTTCCTGGAATCTTCATGAGAAATATACATGTCACTAGAATGACATCTGATATAAGCATTGACCGTAGGAAGCCATGGTCATCCTAAAAACACTAAATGTCCTCCCACAAGGTTCTTTGGCTGAAGCATAATGAAATCTATGGGATATTCCCAAGAGTCTAGAGAAATGACCACATCATCCAACACCGCTTTCAGCTTGATTTTAGATTTGTCTGCTAGTTCAAGCACAGTGGGAGTAGGATGAATATCGAACAATCCAAGTTAACAAATGGTTTTCTTGGTCATAACATTAATGGCTACCCCTAGGTCTATAAGTACATTGGAGACAAGGACATCACCTATCGTAACATAGGGAATAGGGTTTCCGGGGTCGGTATATTTCTCCATGTGCATACACCACATCATTAACTTCATTTCCCTACCAACAAATTGAATAGTTTGAGGTTCTAATATTCTATTTCTTGGCTTGATGATATAAATTTCCCTAATGATTTTTGTCCAAATGGGGATCTCTTTAATATCTTGGAGCAAAGGTATCTTTATGAAAAGGTTCCTAAGATCAGAAGCCAGGGTAGTCTCATGAATGGTGTCCTTCTTCTCCACAACTAACCTCTCTGGATAGGGAGGTCAGTTGGAAGAAAATTTAGAAGGCTCAGAGGGCATGGGGATAGGCTCAATGGTGTCATCTTTTTCAGAATGGTCATGAGTTTCCTCCTCACCTCTCTCGTTGATAATCACCATAGGATACTTTTTATTTTCTGAGGTTACTATATTTTGCGATCTCAATTGGAGGTCATTAACTCCAACTGGCATGGAATGATATCTGGATGAGGAAAGCAGGTTCATATAATGGATCAGCGATACCGCTTTGTTATCGAGGTTGGTTAAAGGTTGGGCAGGCTATTGAGAAGTTTGAAATGGTGGAGGTAAAGGAAATGGTGGCATTGGTTGACTCAACTGAGGTAATGATGGTTGTGGAATTAGGTAAGGTGTATATGTAGAAGGGTATGACCGCATACATGTAGGATATGAATGGTGTGAATGATATGAATGGTTTTGCCCTCTCCATCCTTATTGCCAAGATTGGGAGGGTTGTCCATAATGATATTGGTTCCCATGCAGTCAATGTTGAGAGTGACTATTGTTAGGATAGGAATATGAATGTGCATTATAACCAAAACAAATGTGGTGGAGGTTCAGGAGCCATACTTGCACTTACCTGAGGCCAATTTCTTCATGCTCCCATAGCATGTAGTGATTTGGCTTCAGGCTTTCCTCCTTCTAGTACAACTTTCAGCCTAGGTATGGAGGGACATTTTTCTGTGGCATGGTTCTCTGTACAAATTGCACATTTATTAGTTTCTTTAATATTGAGAGGACATTCTCTTAAAATATGCTTTCTTCTACATTTTGGACAAAAAATGGACAATGACTCTTGTTTCTCTACAAGTTTTTGTTGAAACTTCAAAGAGTCTATTTTTTTACTAATAGTATTGTGGTGAAGTGAAATTATGAGTGTGGACACAAACAATTCCTCTAGCCTGATAATGGGTCTAGCCACAACCGATACATTCTATGCAAGATTTCAATAGGTTATAACCAATTAAGGGGGCCTACAGCTTACTATGCTTATCTTGTTTGATGATGTCCTTCCTTGCCCACTCCAGCTATATCTCATTTCCTTCTTCAAACACCTCAAACAAGTAAACAATAGAAAACAACAACCGTGATAAAAGACAAATTGTAATTCAACCTACTTAACAATTCAAGAAACATTAAGCCATGAACATGTAAGATGACACATCATATAGGAAACCAATTGATAGTTTCATATATATTGAATCAAGAAGAGATTACAGCCATTGTCTTGATGTTGTTGTTATCCTCTGACAAAAGCAGGTTCCCACACACTTTTGCTAACATTCCATGATGGCCTCAACAATGATAGTTTTAAGGATTTTCCCTTTATGCTTCACACTAAACCAAATTCACACTTCTCCCTCACATAATTAGAGAGTTACAAATATTAATAGCTTGCTTTTTACTACAAACTTAATTAGCATTAGCACAATAATATTAACACTAGCTTGTGCTTGGGAAAAATCGAGGTTTATATAGCATGAATGGATGGGAGATGGATCCTCTTGTCATGGGAGAAGGTCTTATCTCATGAGGTAGTTCCACCCTTATAGGGGAAAGGAGCCCAAACTGAAATTCTTGACCCCAACTAGCAAAACCATTTACCAGACTTCTGTTATAAAACTTCTAGAGCTGGAAGCTTTGGCTCCTTATTTAAAAGCTTTTCCATAAGAGGATTGACGCAACTAGAACAAAGCTCAGATGCTCCAGTCGGTGCTAGGGATAGTGTTAATCCCTACATATCGGCATGAGGAGGACAAGGGCCATTAGCATTGGTCTTGTAAACTAGGAAAAACAGAAGATTTTGGGGAAATGGTGCAAAAGGGAATTTCTCTGCTCATGAAGAGGGATAGAGTGGGAGTTTCTTCATGAAGGGAAAGCATGTAGGGTTCATTGTAGAAGTCCTCCAGAATCAAGGAACGAGGAGCATAGGGACAATGAGATTTTTTTATGTAACAAATTCCCCCTAAATCATGAAGGCCGAACTAGAGTGAGGGATGAAATTCTTTATGAATCACTGTGGGGAGCCATAGCTTATCGTCATAAAACCTACAAGAAACTACAAATACATATACATAACTGAAAGCTCTATCAAATGATACATGAATCATGGTATGTGTTGTAGCTTATTTTTTGTTTAAGCTTATTTATCACTTTTATCACAATGTGTGGTCTAAAAATCACTGCAGGGGTTCGAATTTTGGAGAACCTGGAGACTAAGCCATTGTATTCCTGATATAGTTGTTGATTAATGAAATAATCAAAAGTTTCCATGAATTTTTGGGTATAATTTTTTAACTTCTCTGTTCTGTGTCATCTTATGTTTTCTTCGTTGAAGTATAGTAATGAAGTTGTAAGCCTTTATTTGCTTATGTAGATAAAGTTAAAATCCCTTAAAAGAGCGCTCCTATACTTGAAGTTTTCATCTTCATTTCTAAGTTATAGATAATAGTTTTTGTGTAAAGAAGCATATTATCTTTAACTTCTCCAAGGGTCGTAGATAATAGTTTTTGTGTCAAGCAACATATTGTCTATGACTCAGTTCTCATTTTCATAATTCTTCCAAGTGACGGATAGTAGGTTCTGTGTTAAGCAACATATTATCTTAAACTTCTCCTTCAAGCTTTCTTCATTCATCATTTATATCTAGAAACAAATGGAATTCTAAGATTTTCTGATCACATATGTATTAAGGGTTAGAGACCAAGTTTTCCAGGTCCTTCATTTAAGAACACAACAAACAATAAAGTGACAAATAAGTGACAATGAACAATAATCATTAATGTCTTAAGCACAATTCCTCCACATCCAAGAAATTGGTTTATTAAGGTGCAACATCAATTGGCCTCATTGCTGGGGAGAGAAGACAAGAACACTTTTCCCTGGGTTTTTCAATAGTTTTCTTTGGTTGTTTAGTGAGGAGGAAATACTTGGTTGTTTTGAATCAAAGAAATAACTCTGGCTTGAAGAAGACCCCATACAAGATCAGACACTTCACAACAAAAGGTTCAAGCCCTTTCAGATCCTGAAAGGCTAGTTTCTAGGAGAGTTGGAAAGTCTAATATCCCAATTACACCAATTCCTACATCGTTTGCATTAGGCAGCAACTTATCCAAACATTTGTCTGATAAAGAGTCATCTTTTTCCTCATCTTTATTTCAGGAACCTAACTCTCAAGAGCAATCTTTAGAGTCCGTTACTTTACGTGGTATAATTTTCAATCTAAACCAATAGCCACAACCTCTGCACACTCCATTTACTTCTCAGTCAGGTTCCACATCTATTGGTAATCAAGGTTCAATAAACATCACAGTACCTATATTCTTGATGAACAGGTATGCACCCCTTCAACTGCCACAACTATTTAATCAAATGCCAC
Source organism: Pinus taeda (assembly GCA_000404065.3). Taxonomy (NCBI): domain Eukaryota; kingdom Viridiplantae; phylum Streptophyta; class Pinopsida; order Pinales; family Pinaceae; genus Pinus; species Pinus taeda. The sequence continues at coordinate 57,070 of APFE030400901.1, read as the reverse complement.
AGGATTACCTCAAAACACTTCCTCGTTTTATAGGGCAAGATGAACAAGTAGCAAAGAATCATGTATCAGTATTTTGCAATTTTGTAGACAACCTAAACGTTGAACATTTAGATGTTATTATAAGACTTTTTGTTTAGTCCTTGGATGGAGAAGGAAGGAAATGGTTTAAAGCGCTTCCTAATAATTCAGTTCCTTCTTGGGAAGAGATGGAAAGTTTATTCATTCAGAAATGGGGAGAAAAAAGAGAACATGGGTATTCATTAATAGAGTTTAATGCCATAAAGATGAAGTCTAATGAAACTGTGGTTGAATTTGTTTGAAGGTTTAACAAATTGTACAATAGTTTTCTAGTGGAGATTAAGCCTCCTCCTGCTAGTGCAAAAATAACTTTTACAGGGGCTTTTGAATCAAATTTTGGATTCAAATTAAGGGAAAGAATATCTCCAACCCTTGATCAGATCCAAACATATGCATTAGAGATAGAAACAAATCTGGTGGCTGCAGGAAAAGCACCAGAAACACAACCTATCCATGACAAGGGAAAGACAAATATAGAACCCTCTCAAATTCAAGCATTGCATGATATGTGTAACATAATTAAAACTTTGTCAGATAAGTTAAATAAGTTAGAGTTAGAAAATAAAAATTCTCATAAACAAACACAGTATAATAAGAGCTTTAATCGCTAATACATTAGACAATATTTGCAAATTTTTCATAGAGGAAGAAAATAGCAAGATCAGATTCAAGCACCATTATATATAGACGTAGATCCTGTTGAAAAACAAGAGCATCCTGAAGATCAAGTTTCTACATTATATGCAGTAGATGAAGGTGAACCTTGTATCGAAGGAGAAGAGTATGAATATGATGAAACATATTCTATTCATGATGAAAATAAAATTGATGAATATTGGAAGCAATTCTATGATTTTATGCAGGTTGAGCTACATAAGAAATATGACTTGAGATCGAGGAAGAGATCAAGAAATCAAGAAAATGAAAGTGAGTAGCAAGTTTCAACTTCCTCGCCAAAGGCGACTCCACAAGAATCTTAGTCTGCAAAATAAGGGAATAAAGGAAAGCAGCAACAAAATGCAAACGACAAGACACAGATACTTCAAGGTGAGTCTTCTTGAGATGAAATTGGAAAAATTACTTTGGAGAAACTTGTTTCAATTACTCAAGTAATCCCAGTCATGAAAAAAGGTGAAGAGGAGAATGAAAGGACTGCTAAACATGGTCACTTGTTTAGTCTTACTAAGGAGTTCGAAAAGGTAAGAATTCAGGTTCCTCCTACATAATTGACAAAAATACCTATGTATCAAATGGAGATTGCTGAGTCTGTAAATTTGAAAGAAAATGAGATGATAAACGACACTGTAAATTTGCAGGAAGACAAACGAGTAGTGGTTTTTGGTCCACATGTAGACGAAGTAGACCCTTTAATACCTCCCTTTTATATTTCCTTATTGGTCGATGACTTCCTCTTACATAATTTTATGTTTGATTCAGGAACTTCACACAATCTTATGTCTTTGTCAGTAATGAAGCAAGTAAATCTACATATTACCAAACCCTATAGGGACTTGTATTCTTTTGATTCAAATAAAGTCAAGTGTCTTGGGATCATTAAGGATCTGGCAATGTCACTAGCTCAAATTCCAACTAGAATCTTGGTCATGGATGTAGTAGTAACAGATATCCATGCTAGAGTTGGAATGCTTCTGTCTAGGTCCTAGGGGGCTAAATTTGATGGTATTTTGAAACTATATTTTACATATGCTGTTATACCAACTTTTGATGGGGCAGAGAGGAGATTGTACTGAGAGACTAGATTGGTAAAAACAATTATAGATAATGGAGCAAGTAATTCACCTATATATAGCCAGGAGAAGGATGACTTTGCTTGTTACGTGCTGCATGATAATGTAGAGATGGCTGAACATAATCAAAAGTAGCTTGCTTCATCCAATGTAATTATAGAGCTGCAAACTGGAGGAGTGTGGAAATTCTTCTTTGATGGAGCTTATTCCAAGGAAGCAATAGGTGTTGGTTTTCTTCTAGTTGCATCTGGAGGTAATATGTTCCCTTATTACTTTAAATTAGAGTTTGAGGCAACAAACAATGGGCGGAATATGAGTCCTTGATTATTTCTATACAAACAACTAAACAAATGGGAGTTAAGTCAATTTGTGCTTTTAGAGATTTAGAGCTGATTATTAAGCAAATAAAAGATAATTTCTAAACAAAGAACCCTAGTCTTAGGGCATACAAAAATGAGGTATGGGATTTGATTGAGAATTTTGTTTGAAGATTTTAACATTCAATTTATTCAAATAAATGAGAATAGATTAGCAGATTCATTGGCTATGGCTGCTGGTACTTTCAAGCCTCCTATTAATCCAAGACTGAGATATGAGGTAGGGATGACACATAGAGCCTTTGTTCCTGATAATGTTAAAAATCAGCAACATTTTGAAGATGATCAGCAAATTAAGGATTTTTTTACTATATTTGAGGAGTTTCAGGTCACATAAATTGATCAGGATAAAGAAGAAACAACAGAATCTATGGAAATCAGTGGTTTAAAAGATCCAATAGCTAATCAGAAGATTTTTCAATTGAAGGATAATATTTTTCTAAAGGGACTTGTTCCCCTTGAAAGGCTTTCTAACCCCAATGATGTGGTTGTTGACTCGGGGAAGGTTTCACATGATGAACACATTCAGGATCACAACGTTGGAACTCAGGAGAAACTCATAAGGAATTGTCTTTTCAAGATTCACTGGTGGAATGGTTCTAGATTAAGCACTCAAATGTTAACTTGGTACCATTAGAAGATTGAATTCACCTGATGGAGATCAATCATGTACATATGTAGGAACTTGTACATAAATAAGCTCAGGTGTTGAGCATTTGGTTTCCAATTGGCATTCTTCAATTTAATCTTAGTTGATGAATGAGGGTGACTTTCCAACTAGTTTGTAGAGGTTTTAGGCTTCAAGAATGTTAAATTTCAGTTTGTTAAATTTCAGGGTTTTCACAATTTTGGACTCCATGCCCAACTAAGGCTACTGATCGATGATTCTCAATATTTTTCTATCAAAGCACAAGCAACCTATCACTACAGATATTGGCATGGGTTCACTATACAAATTTTTACACAGTTATGTTTGGCAAAGCAATGTATGACTCCATGCCCGAGGAGAATGCACTGATTTTCGATTCTTAGCGCTTATGTTGCAAAAGGATTATCCCCAGGTGGAGCCAAATGTTGTAGATTATATTTTGTTTAAGATTATTTATCACTTTTATCACACTGCATGGTCTAAAACTCACTGCAGGGGTTCGATTTTTGGAGAACCTAGAGACTAAGCCAATGTATTCTTGGTATAGTTTTTGATTAATGAAAGAATCAGAAGTTTTCATGAATTGTTTGGTATAGCTTTGTAACTTCTCTGTCATGTGTCGTCTTATGTTTTCTTATTTCAAGTATAGTAATGAAGCTGTAGGTATTTATTTGCTTATGTAGATAAATTTAAAATCTCTTAAAAGAGCGCTCCTATACTTGAAGTTTTCATCTTCCTTTCTAAGTTATAGATAATAGTTTCTATGTCAAGAAGCATATTTTCTATGATTTAGCTCTCATTTTCATAATTCTTCAAAGTGACGGATAGTAGGTTCTGTGTTAAGCAACATATTTTCTTAAACTTCTCCTTCAAGATTTCTTCATTCATCATTTATATCTAGCAACAAACGGAATTTTGATATTTTCCAGTCACATATGTATTAATTGTTAAAGACCAAGTTTTCTAGGTCCTTCATTTAAGAATACAACAAATAATAAAGTGACAAATAAGTGACAACAAACAATAAACATTAATGTCTTAAGCACAATTTCTCCACAGCCAGGAAATTGGTTTCTTAAGGTACAATAGTATGGACATCGCCATCTAGAGAATGATCATGTAAATGGACCTAGGCATGGGTGCAACCATTCATTAAAGATGATCATAATTAAACAAATGTATGGTCACAAACATCTAATAATCGTAAGGATAACATAAGATAACCCATGGTAAGGTCGCAACCATCCATCTGAAAAATACATGTATATAAACATAATCATGTCACACCGCTTCATAACTTGGAGTTTGGTAATCTAAGCCTAACAAATACATGACTTGATAAAACTAAAAATCCTAACATGTGAATAGATGTGTTGATATCGAACATGCTAATAATCCGCTTGATTACAAGTCAATGATAACTTTTAACAAGTGTGAGAGAAACCACCAATAATGACAATGGTCTTGAAGGTAATAGCAGCACAATCCGCAGAATGTGAATAGAGGAACTAAAGTCAAACATCCATGAAATCACTCCATCGAAAGCCAATGATGTGAACTTGTCATCGAGTATGAAGAACTTGCCATTAGGGCATGCAAGCTCTAGGGTACTGGAAGGGAGTCTCTCGGTCAACTTCCTGGATAATGAGTTGAAGCCGACAGGAAGCGACCATGTTGAAGGAGGGCCATAATGTATCCCACGTCATCAATATGAGATAAAAGGATGCAAGATGATTTTGAATGATACTGAGAATGAGAGGTAAGTGTAACTGCAGGAGGACAACTCTTGAACATATCGGTGACACAACTGGGAGTTTGGAAGCTTTTGGATCTACAGGATCGGTGGTCATGACGACGTGGCAGAGATCAAATGGAAGGAAAAAATGAACAACGCAACCTAGGAAGTTCAACGATACAAAGGAGGATATCGACCCCCAACATGAAACAAAAAGTGTCATGTTCAAGAGTGAGCTACTGACAGAATTGATTAGATTTCCAAATTGTCCCCCACCATTTCTCGTAGGTACCACAATTATTTTTTATCGCAAGCTTGAAGGGGATAGCATATGCTTGCATTGTAATTTCATCCTTCAAACGAATGTAACCTAGTATGTTTAATGAGCCCTAGGTAGGAGAAGCTCATGTCAGTCATGGTGATGAATCCAATGTCGTTTAATATTTGAATGAGTCGAACAAAGGTGCAACTCAGTATCTCTTTCATGTTTAGAGAGTTTGAAGAAGACACAGAAAAGAAAATTCCATATGGTCCCTTTTCATATATTTTTGTCTCTTGAGCCTGAAAAAGTAGAAAATGATACTTGAGAGAACCACTTGACCATTTAAGTCAAGGAGTAAATATTTCATTAGTAGTGCACGCCAGCCTGAAAAAGGGGTAAAATTATACTAGGTGCATGATGTTTCACATCTGTTAATGAGTTTGAAACAACAAGGGCTCATCTATCTTTTCATTTTAAAAGGGTTAGAAAAGAGCTTGAAAGCGAACCCCCCATTTTATTATCTTTTACGAGTCGAAAAGGAAAAATACTCCGCAATCTTTTCATATGAGGTTTACGAGTCAAGAAAAGAGTTGAAACTTGGCTTGGCATCATCATCGTACCATTTATTCCTATTTTTAACTATTTTTGTGATTTTTGAGGGAGGATTTGTTAAAAGATTTTTGCCCTCAGTCGGCGAGACTTCTTAGCGCAGAATCACCTTGGCCGATGGTAATTAACATAACCTACCATGCCATCGGCACAACTATTTTTAAAACAAGAATGTTGGAACTATGAATAGGGAAAAATCCTATTTCCCCTCAAAACCATTGTTGGAATTTGAAATATATGGGTAAAAATTGATTATTGACTTAAATCCATTGTTTTTGCAGGAAATAATCATCGAAAATGGTAGACTGGAAATAACGTAAGCACGAGGATGTGGACACCGAGGCACTGAATGATCCAAATTTCTTGGATGCTTTGAGGGCTTATGGGCTCAAATTCTTTCTCACGTGAGGGATGCAGGCCCAACCTGAGTTGCTTTGGTACCTGATTAGTCTCTGGGACATAAATTGGGAAATATTTGTCATTGATGATGAGGAACTCGAGTTAGAAACTTCAGATAGATATTTCATCACGAGATTGTCTCGGAGAGGGGAACCACTCAACTTATATGGATCATGACCAATTGGGTCAAGCATATCCATGCTGCTCACCGAACATTGGCCTGAAGCCCTTAAATACAAGAGTGGAAAGATTGAGATTTCCACCATTCGATATTTGACACTGAGAGTGCTACTATTGACTATCAACAAAGTGGCAGGGTCCCAAGCTGTGTATGAGACTAAAAATTTGAAATTCATGTATGCCAACGACTATACAACACCGATGATCTTGAATTGGGTAGAAGCCATGAATATCAAAAAAAACTGCCAGCTGACCAAAACTAAGTCACAGAATTTGAAGTAATTTTGCTTCAGATCTATATTAGTGACCTTCTTCTTAGAATGGGTGCCATTTTTCTAGTACCATTTGACTGAGGTAGATCCTACCATGCCATGCAACCCGTGGATGGCCCGCTAGAGTCATTTGATGCCCAAGATCACTGGGCGCCAGCACATGCGTACATGCCTGCCTTCTTTTCATGGCTACGACGATAGAATATTATTATGGAGGACTGGCCATACAGTGGCACCGATTTCCGTGGAGATCCAGACATACTTCTACTAGATGGAGAGGATTTTAACAATGAAGGTAAAAAATCAATTTTTTAATTTTTGATTTTTTAATTGTTTTTGAGATATATGTGTTCATAACATTTTTCTTTGTTAATGCAGATGTTGGACCAGAGTGTCCTACTAGGAAGTCCCCAATGGCCAGGCGCGTCACCTGCCCAGTCGATGTTGTTTCTCCTTATTAGGAGGGGAGTGAAAACGAGGAGGAGATCACGACAAACCTTGAGGGGTTGACTCGTGGTATCCTAGAGTATGCTCGGGTGGGAGATATTCCTCGCCAGTACGAGAGACACGCGGTGGGAGTATTGGACCAGATCTACTAATTGCTGACTTGTATTTCATGAGCCGTGTCATGGTACCGTGATCACCACGCTAGTTAGTTCCTAGGTGCAGCATTTACATTTTTTTAGGCCTGCGTGCCACAGATGTATGAGGCTTGTAAGTTGTAGATGTTATTTTTCACATGCATATTATTTTTTGGGGTTTTGATGTATCAAACATTATCACCATATATATATATATGGATGTTGTATTTTCTTGCTTACTGTGGTCCAAATGACTTGTTTTATCTTTTCACATGTTTCGTAAATGTCTATCCAACACATAATTAGCTTACACATCTGTCAATGTATTCATGCATCTAGGAATATGATGATATGTAATATAATCAAAATTCCTTTCCAGCAAATGAATACGGAGATACATTCTCAATATTTGAGGGTTTCTAATGGAATATTGCCCATTGAGTTGAAGGATGAAAAGTTGTGAATCCAGGTTGACAACCAACTCTCGAATGTTAAGAGAAATGGCTTCTGACAATAGTTCGATGACCACACTATATTTAACAATGTGGTTATTTCTGCGATCTAAACAGGTACCTTGAATATTAATCTACTCACCATTAGGGTAGTAAATAACCCATGTTGTGGATGATAGGTTCCGGGTACTACGTCAAGCACCATCAGCAAAACCAATGTGGAGAGTCACAAACATCTGTAAAGGAAAACATAGTAAATAGGAAATCTGTTTGAAAACTAACACACCAAACGACACTGCACAAAAATGAATGACACACTAATGTACACAAGTAACCATGTAACATGTCCTCATCATAGTACTTCTTGAGGTAAAGCTCATTTCGAGCTGGTCCAAAGTATTGCCTTCATAGTCAATAAGCTCATATGTCCCTTTTTGCAAAACACGTTTCACAATGTAGGGCCCATGCCACATGGGTTCGAACTTGCCTTCCCCCAGCTTATCATTAGCTTGGTCGTATAGTAAAACCAAATCACCTTAAGAGAACGCACGAGGAGAGACCGACTGATTGAAATGGGACTTAACTCATTCCTTTTGTGCCTCAATAACCAAAGCAACGAGATGACAAGTCTCATCCAGTCATTCTAAATATAAGAGGCATTCTTCTTGAGGTGATGCTTCAGGGAGAAGTTCAACAACTAGCTTGAGGGAAGGAATCTTACATTCAATTGGAAATGTTGATTCTAGACTGCAAACAAGTTGGAATGGTGTGAAACCAGTCACGTCATTAGTCGAGGTTCAGTAAGTCCACAAATCTGAAAAGAGCACGAGATGCCAATTTGACATGTGCATCCCAATAGTATGTTGAAGCATTGTAAACAAAACCTTATTCACAGCTTCAACTTGGCCATTGGCTTGAGGGTAATATGGGGTTGAGCCATCATGCTGCAAACCAAATGTGGATGTCTGCTAAGCCATCATGAAATCTCTAAAATGGGATCCATGGTCTGTGACGATGGTTTGAGGCACATGAGCCTAAAAATAACATGATTGAAAAGGAATTGAGTCGCCGTTTTACTGCCTACAGAGTATGTAGGCATCACTTCAGCCCATTTTGTGAAATAATCCACAACAATGATAATATAGCCATGTCCCGTGGCTAAACGAGGATTACATGTCATATAGTCATGCCCGTTTGGAAAAAAGACCAACAGTAATGACAGGGTGTAGGTGAGCAGGTGGGGCACGCCTCTTGTGTTGGTAAATTTGGCATTCATGGCACTTGCGAATGGAAAGGATGAAGTCCTTAAAAATGGATGGCCAAAAATAGCCAGCGTGAAGGATTTTTTGAGTGGTAACATAGCCAGACATATGACCACCACATGCCTTGGAGTGGTAGTCATTGAGAACTCTCTCAATCTCCTGGAGATTAAGGCATCAACGAAGAACTGAATCGATGCCGACACAGTATAAAGTATCACCAATAATATAGTAGGGTTGGGAGCGATGCCGAATCCGTTGGCGATCATCCTTAGTCAACGTGGACTAGAATCTAGATGTCTAGAGATACACAATGATATCACTATACCATGGATCAAGGGTGTTGATCAGGAAAATAATCTCGTCTGGAAGTTGTTCATCTGCACTAGTAGGGGGAGACATAGAAGGAAGGGAACAAATCAACTTGGGAAAAACTAGTGACTTCTTAGATTTGGCATTAGTAAATACCAAATCAAATTCTTGCAAGATGACAATCCATCTAGAATACTTTCCCCGTAGTAACTAATGAGTCGGGATGTAGGTCATGGGGTTGCATTCAGAAATCACAGTAGTAGTGTGTAAGATGATGTAGTTCCGAAAGCGTTGAACAGCCTAGACGGTAGCCAAAGCGCCAAGTCTCTCAATTAAAATTGTTTCTCTCTAAGGTGTTAGTCATGCCATATCTTTCTTTGAAGTTGGACTACATCTGAGTGGAGAAGGGCCTGCATTCTTTGTTCATCTAATCCATTTAGCTGAAGCAATCTTTATTTTTGTGCATGGCTAAGGTCTAGGTCCAGCTGAGCTACTAACCTTAGTGTGTTATATTCAAATTCTATCGACAATAAGACCTTCTTCCCATAGAATAGCTCATACGGTGTAAAACCTGTGGTAGCTTTCCAAGTAGTGTTATAGACCCAGGTGGCCTCAACCAATCGATCTGCCCAATCTTTTCTGCTGCTACTCACCACCTTAGTCAAAATCTCTTCCAAAGCTCTGTTAGTGACTTCCACCTATGCATTTGCTTGGGGTTGATAAGGGGTGGAAGTTTTGTGCTTAATCTTGTGGTGTGTGAGCAAGTCTTCAACTAAATTGGAGATAAATTGACTCTGTTGATCTGTAACTAACTCTTTTGGGTAGAGGAACTTGTAGAAGATATTTTCCCTTAAAAACTCAGCTACTTTCTCCTCTGTTTCTGCTTTGATAGCCTTTGTTTCTGACCACTTTGTCAGGTAGTCCATGCACACAAGGATGTAAGACTTATGTTTCGAAGGGGGGTTGATAGGACCCACAAAGTCCATGCCCCATTTCTCAAATGGCTCAAAAGTCACTTGAGCTTGTAGGGGCATCTCATCCATTGGAGTCGGTTTCACCATCCTTTGACATCGGTCACATTGGCTGATGTATCTTCTGACATCTTGATGAAGAGTGGGTCAATAGTAACCTGCCTGCAAAATCTTGAAAGAAGTCCTTTTTGCTGCAAAGTGGCCCCCATAAGGTCCATCATGACAGGTTAAGAGGATGTCAAACACTTCCTCCTCCTTGACACATCGTCTAAAAATCTTATCTGGGCTAAGTTTGAACAGGTTGCCCCCAATCCAAGTGAATGGGGCACTTTTCCTCACGATCTTACTCTTCTCTTTTGAGGATAGGTGTGGCGGAAATTGTGCTGAAACCAAGTAATTTTCTATATCAGAAAACCATGGAGAGAGTAATGAAATAGAAAATAAGTGCTCATCTGTCATTTGATCGTCCACCATTCCTTCTTCACCTGCAGGTAAATCTAGTCTAGATAGAAAATCAGCAACAACATTTTCCTTACTAGGCTTATCAACAATAGTTAAATCAAATTGTTGTAACAAAAGAAATGATCTAATGATACGAGCATTTACATCTGGTTTATTCATCAAATACTTAATTGCAGCATGGTCAGTGTGTATGAATGTTTGATAACCAGCGATGTAGTGTCTGATCTTGTTTAGGGAATGGACTACAATTAGGAGTTATTTTTCGGTTACCGTGTAGTTCAATTCTACTTTGGACATGTTTTTACTGACAAAGTATATAGCATATGGTAGCTTCTCTTCGACTTCTCCTATGGCTTCTTCTATAGCTTTGTTCGAGGCATCTATGTGAATGTGGAAAGGTAGGGCCCATTTTGGACCTCTCAAGATTGGGGCAGTCACCAGCTTACCTTTCAAAGCATCCAGAGCCTCTTGACAGTTGTCAGTCCATATAAACTCAACATCTTTCCCCAGAAATCCAAACAATGGAGAGGGTAGCTAGCTAAAATATTTGATGAATCTTCTATAATACCCTGCTCAACCTAGAAATTTCGAACATCTCTTACCTTTTGAGGAGGTGGGACCCTTTGGATGATGGAAATCTTGTTGGGATCCACCTGTAATCCTTGCTGAGAAATTGTATGATCTAGCACGGTCCCTTCAATCATTAGGAGTTCACATTTTTCAAGACTGAGGGACGGGTTCATTTCAATACACTTGGCTAAAAATTTTCCCAGGTTAGTCAATGCTTCTTGGAAGTTGGAACCATAAGGGGTTAAGTTATCCATTTAGATTTCCACTGAATCATGAACCAGATAAACAAATATGCTCAGCACTGCCCTCTAGAAAGTGGTAAGAGCGTTGGACAACCCAAAGGGACGGACCTGGTAGGAAAAAGTACCCCATGGACAAGTGAAAGTGGTCTTATCTTGGTCTTTCGGTTGATTTGGATCTGGTTGTACCCACTAAACCCATCTAAAAAAGAGAAGAACTTCTTCCCTGCCAGGCCATCTAACACTTGATCTATGAAAGGTAAAGGGAAATGGTCCTTCTTGGTGGATTTGTTAAGTTGTCAATAATCTACATAGATTCTCCGCTTCCCGTTTTTCTTGGGCACAAGCACCAGAGGAGAAACCCACTCACTGTCAGAGATGGGGTAGATGAATCCTGCATCTAGCAACTTTTGCAGTTCTTCTTTAACAATGTCCTTAAGGGCTAGATTCATCCTCCTTTGAGGCTTCCTGACTGGTTTACAATCCTCTTTAATATAAATGTGATGGGTACAGACTTAAGGGTGGACTCTTTTCATCTCCTTATAGCTCCAAGAAAAAGCATCCAAATGGTTGTTCAATAAGCTACACAACTCTTTCTCTTGAGAGGGGGATAGGGATGAGTTGATCTTCAAGGTTCTTTCAGGGCCAAATTCCACATTCTTAACTCAAAAAGGGGTCGGATCAACCACACAGAGATCAACTAAAGAACTGGCTTGGGTTTCTTGTACCAACTCTTCTAATGGCAGCACACTGGGAGGTGGATTTTGAATCAAATTCTCAATAAGATCATCCTCGGTTTGAGGACCTCCCCTAGTGGCTTCCACTGTGCACAATGGTGCAGAGTAGACTTCATCCTCATCTTCATCCTCCAACCAGAGAGGTATGTCATATTCTAGCAGAGGTTGGGCAAGAGGATATAGGACTAGCTGTTTGGACATATGCCCATTCTTAATGGTCATGCTCCCAGCTTGACAACTGATGTAAGCATATGCAATAGCTAACCAAGGCCTTCCCAAGATGAGGGGGTACCAAGTGAGCTTTGCCTTTGGCTAAAGAACCAGGAAGTCAGTAGGGTACTCCTAGGAATCAATAGAGACCATGACATCTTCCACCATCCCCTCAGGAGTCACAGTGGAGTAGTCTGCCAACTGCAGTACTGTTGAGGTCCTTCTTAGGGAACTCTGAAGGTTGAGTTTAAGCATAGTGTCACGTGGAATAAATCGATCTTGCGGAAAAGATAGACCTTCCTAGAATCTAAAGAAGACCTAATGAAAAGTAAACCAACCAGACACTATCTTTCTCTTAATGTGCTTTTATAAATAATGGCAAACAAGTGTGTTTAAGGCCTACCTTATATCCAACGCAAGTTTGGGGATGCCCTCGCTTCTTTGATCCAAATGAGTTCCTTTGTCGTGAACCTGCAAACACAAACAAGGAAAACAATTAAATAGCACCTGAAAAACCAATATAATAAAACATATTTAACAAGAAAGTCAAGGAGTCCATGAAACAAATAACATGAGATACTTGTTGAGAAAAATGAGCCTGATTGTATTAATTCAAAAGAAGAACTTTACAACTTTTGCCTTGACGCTGTACAAGCTCCTCCCAGGGTCCAACAAGAAGCTTCCTCTACTTTGACAAGCTTCACTCACTCCCTAATGAAGCCAAAAAGGTATGTGATCTCTCCTCTTAAGCTCAACTAGGGAGTCTTGATTTCACCAGCATTTACCCTTGAAAATGTTCAACTTCTAACCTCCCTAACCACTAATCCAATGCCTCAATTTATAGTGCAATGGAGGGAAGTTACTAGGTCCTCCTTCAAAGGGATAGAATCCTCCTTCAAAGGGATAGCTCCTCCTAACAAGGGATTAGCTCCTTCTCTTTTGGGGTTCATGAACCACTTTGGAGCGAACAATCCATGTCAAAATTCCTTCTAGAATCATCTCGAATCAACCTAAAGTGAGTTTTTTAAGCTAAAAACTGCGCCTTTTGACTTTCACAGGGGTACGCACCCTCCCCTTTACATACACAGCGTATAAGTACGCAGGTACTCTGAACAAAGAGTGCGGGCCCGCAGGAAAAAGTGAGAGAAAGGGCGGAACCAGAGTTACATTGCTTTTTGATGTCTTTCTCTCATTTCCAAAGCTTGTTTTGAAGAGCTAAGGTTTGAGACTTGCTTAGGAGGCTAGTATAAGTGCTGATAGACCCATACTGACTGCAAATAATCAAGGTGACGATATTTTTGTGTAATAGATTGCCCCCTAAAGTGTGAAGTCTGTAGTAGGTGAGGATTTCATTTATCATTTAGGAAGAGTGAAGTACTTTATCATTTCAAGGATCATCTCGCGGAGAGCCCGGTTGGAACCTATAGAAATATTCAATGCAAAATATATCTATGAGATCATATCATCGCTGAGGTAGGCATTCCCATACTCAGATAAAAACTGACTAAGGGACTGAAAACTGACTAGAAAACTAACTACTGCTCTGATATAGGAATGATCTTGTAACACATCATAAGTATAGACACATGTGGACACAGTACGGACGCAGCCATCTGTTTATGAATAGTCCATAGTATAATGAATACAAAATTCCTCACAGCCTGGATGGTGGAAACTAGATCCAGGGTCTTCATTTCTACTTCCTGAAACAATACAATTCTATCCATGCGAGTGAATGTGTCGAAGTCGAGCATGGTAGAAACCGCTTGATTACTAGTCAATGATGTAAACTGTTAACAAGCATGAGAGAAACCACTAATAATGACAATGGCTCTCAAAGTACTCAATACAGTCTATGAGATGTGATAAGATGTGTTGATGTCAAACATGTCACGGAATCCTTTGATCGAAAGTCGATGATGTAAACTGTCATCAAAGGCGAGAAACCTGCCATTGAGGCATGCAGATCTCAAGGTACTGACGATTTCTAGATCATGTTTCTAGATAATGAGTTGAAGTCGATAGAAAGCGATCCGTCGTAGACAAGCCCACAACACGAAATCATAGATCAAGCTAAAGAAATTTAGTTGCAAGGACTGACTCAAGGATGGTCAAGATGGATGACAAACATTTTGCAGATGAATGGCTTATTTGCATGGACCTTGAACACATAACAACATGACAGATGGTTTGGTGACAATTGACCCAAAGTTAATACCCAGAAACCGGCTGAAGAATTTCAATATGGTTTGATCAACTGTTAGGTAAAGGATTTCCCAACCCAGGTGAATGAAAGTGTCGTGTTCAAGAGTGGTTATAAAGTATGACAAAAAGACTCACTTTTCTCTCTTTTCCCCCACCATTTCTGGCAAGTACCTCTTTATTTTTTACAAGCTTGAGGAGGATAACATATGCTTGATTATAAACTCACCCTTCGGGTGAGTCCAACTTAGTTTAAATTCGAACCCTAAGAAGGAGTGGTCCATTCCTGTTTGTAATAGAACAGGTCCTTTACTGTCGAAATTTAACGAGTCCAATATAGGAGAAACTCGGCGTTTTTCATTTTTAGAGAGTCTGAAAAGACTTAAGAAGACTCCAGGGTTTGACGTTTTCATAAATTTGTGTCTCCCAAGCCCGAAAAAAGTATAAAATAATACTTGAGAGAACCATTTGATCTTTTACGACCAAGGAGTACTTTTGGTTATTAGTGTCTCTGATTCGAAAAAGTAAAAAAGTGACCAAGGACACGTCATTTTATAACCAATATTGAATTTGAAACGACAAAAATCCGGCGATCTTTTTATGTTTTTACGGTCGAAAAAGAGCTGTAAATGGACCGTCTTTTAATTCTGTTTTAACGAGCTTAAAAGAAAAACTCGGCAATCTTTTCATGTTTTAAGAGTCAGAAAAGAGCTTAAAGGTGACTCTAGCTAAAAATGATAGATTTCGCCTGAATAATCCGTTATCTTGCACAAAAACACAAACATTACGCATACTTGTTTGAAAGGGATAAAAATGTCGCAAGAATACCTTTTCAAAGTGAAACATAAACAAATTTGCAATTTATTTACTTAAAAAACTTATAAAAATGGCCTTTTACCATTCATTTTCACCATTTGTTATTTGGGTGAGAAAATAGTGCTTTTGCTTAGAAAACTTCCTGTGAAGATTGTGGAAAATCCAACCGTCGGAATCGAACGCTGTCTTCTCTAGGTAATCCACATCATCCTCCTCTTCATTTTTAACTGTTTCATTTTTCATTTTAGTCGTTTATTTGATTGTTTGGGAGGGTTTTTAGGCATAAAACCCGCGCTCAGGTTACAGAGGTTCACCACTGCGGACCTACGGACCCTAACTTTTTCTCCATTGGGAAAAATCTTGGGGTCCGCACCTTTCATGTAGAAAAAGTGCGGTCCCACACACAATTTCTAACATGTAGGGTGCATTCCCCACCGCGAGGGTTTTTAACCTAAAATTCCTCAAAAATGGACCAATGAAAATACTTTCTAGCTTTATAATTTATGTTTATGCTTGATGCAGGTAGTACATCATGCTAGATTGGCGCGAACGAGAGCACGAGGATGTGGATGCTGCCGCATGGAATCATCAGCCTTCAGTTGATGCTTTGAGGGCCTGCGGCTTGTACAAATATTGGGCCATTCCTGGCATGAGGGCTCAGGTGGATTTCTTACAGTGGATGGTTGACAGATGGAGCATTCAGGACCAGTGCTTCTTTATTGGCGGCCACCAGCTCGAAATAGAGTTGGCGGATATATATTTCTTGACTGGTTTGCCTAAGAGAGGCGTTGAATTGACTCTGTTCAGGACTAGGGCAGGTGGCCATTTCGTCGATAGGCTCCGGTTAGAGTACTGCAACCGCCAAACTAGAGACAAAGGGATAGATATGACATATCCCGCCCTGAGCTTATGGTGATTGCATTCACTGTTACTAGACTTTGCGGAGCTGCCGCATTGCATATTGCCACCGGATCCCAAATGTGTATGGCAGTTGATTCCTTCCAAGGCACCATCTTCAACTGGTGCGATGTTGTGTTGGCCAATGTGAAGGGCCAATTGACCAGGGCCAAGAATGGACGATTTAAGACTTTTGGTTATGGGGCTTTAGTCGTGAGTTTTAGCCTGGAGAGGATTCCTATGCTTATCCCTCAGCACCTCATTGTTGGAGTTGGGCTTCCTCGAGAGCCCAAACTGATGCGATGGGTCACATTCTTGGCCCGTCATCCTGATGAGGGGACCAAGGTCGTTCGGTTCAAACCTGAGTATTTCCAATGGTTGGAAAACTAAGTGTTTTCTATTCAGGACTTCCCTTATGCTGGGGTTGATTTTCGTGGAGACCCAGACATGGTTCTTCCTCCAGGAGAGAAGTGGGACGACTAAGGTAAAATCATTTTTCAACATTTTCCTAATTTTAATTTTTTTTTATTTTTATGTCGTCTTAAAACTGATAGTAATAATTTCAAAATGCAGATGTGGGCCCGCAACGACCAGCCGCTCTCCGGCCTTTCGAGAGAAAACAACCAGTTGCACCGGCTCCATCCCCATAGAACGAATCAGCAGAGACTTTGGCCGAGTTGAAGAGCCATCTAGAGCGCTTGACAGGGGACATTCCCGAGACCAGCATAGATGACATCCCTCGTCGACTTCAGCGCTATGTGATTGGA
>APFE030400891.1:184779-203192 GCA_000404065.3 Pinus taeda | reverse complement strand
TTCTAAACCTTTTGCGCTTTGCATGCCAAACACTGCCTGAATTGATCATTCATCCCGCCAAACTTAAACAAAAAACCACGTGCATAATAACTAGCCTGAAATCATTTCCTAAACAAAGCTAAATCCCGAAGAGAGAGCCCTCTCTGACTGCTGGTAGGCTAGGACTGGCAGTCCAAAGCTTGGTCTGTGGTTACCTCGGCCGTATCCCTTAAGGAGCAAGGGACAACCTGAGTGTTAACAGAATGAATTCATTGCAACATTGGCTCAAGATCAATCTAAGTTATTCCAAATGGGTTCCATCAAGCATTCAAAGAACCAAGCACTTGCGGTTACTGATGCTCCAAAGAGCAGTGGAAGAGACAAGCAAAAAGGAAAGGGTAAATTTAATGAATCGAAGAAGGAGAGACCTGTACAATATTCAGAGAGATATTCTTTGCCTAAGGGTAAGAAGAAGAAGGAAATAACACTTTGCAGCTACTGTTCCAAAGGTTTTCATCCTGAAGAAAATTGCATGAGGAAAACAATTCGATGAGATGGTTAAGCAATTGCAGCAGCACAATCTCACCATGCCTGAGAATGCAAAGAAGAAGGATGATAACAGAATGGGAGATGGGAGAGGGAGGGAATGAGATCGTCATGATTTAATGGCTGTCACATCCACTCCATCAGCTTGGATCCTTGTTTTAGGTGCATCTAACCATATGGCTGCATCAAAAGATGTTTTTTCCTCCATCGAAGAAAGCATCAGATCCCCATTTTACTTGGGAAATGCCACACCCGCAAAGGTGTGCGGAGAAGGAACTATAGACCTTGAAGGGAACTACTTCACAAATGTGCTTCATGTTCCCTCGCTGTCTGAAAATCTTCTCTCTATATATCAGATCACTCATTCTGGCTCTGGAAGGAAGGTGGAGTTCACTCCGGACTCCGCAATGATTACCGGCATTTCAATGGGCTCATAGCTTGCACATGGAGTTGCAGATCATGGTTCTCGTTTGTATTTCTTCTCCCACTTTGTTCCTAAATCTATTAGCACTATATTTCTGTCACAATGTAATGATATCAGCAGGTTATGTCATGAAATATTTGGCCATCTAAACTATAAGTACTTGCATCAACTCAACAAGGAAAACATGGTAGAATGATTTCCCGCTATTAAATTTACAAGCGATGTATGTCAAGGATGCATTCTTAGCAAGCATCTAGAGAAAAAGTTTAACAAAGGAAAGGCATACAGAGCTTCTTCACCACTTGGGCTGATCCATAGTGACATTACGGGCCCATTCCCGTAGCCTTGAATCAGTAAGACTCAATATGTACTCACCTTCATAGATGATTTCTCTCGCTTTACTTGGGTATTTTTTTATGAAATTAAAATCAGAAGTATTTTAATGTCTTATAGAATTTAAAGCACTTGATGAGAATGAGTCTAGGTGTAAGATTAAGATACTACGTACTGATAATGGGGGGGAAGTATGTCAACAAAGATGTGCAAAAACTTTGTATTGATGCAGGTATGCAACTACAACACACAGTGCCATATACACCACAGCAGAAGCGTGTCGTGGAGAGGAAAAACTAGTTGTTAGAAGAGATGGCCAATTGTATGCTATATTCCAAATCATTGGCTCCAAAGCTATGGGATGAAGCTATTAATTGTGCAACATACATTCAGAACCACATTCCTCACAAAGCACTCAAAGGAACCACTCCATTTGAATGTTGGACCAGTAAGAAACCGAAAGTGTCGCACTTTCGCATTTTTGGTTCACGAGCATGGGCTCACATTCCGACAGATAAGAGGAAGGCTTTGGAGCGTCAATGTGTTGAATGTATATTGTTGGATATCTTAACAGTGTCAAAGGATATATATTTCTATACTCTCACACTGAAAAGTTCCTTGTAGCTCGAAGTGTGAGGTTTGAAGAAGAACCACTACATGATTTTTCAGCGAACCCTGTCGAGGAACCACTTGTTGCCACTGATGAGGAGGAGTCTAAAAATTCTTCGAGCGCTTTAGAGTAGCCATCAAAGAAGTCTATTGGGTTTTATTCAGAGGATGAGGAGAAGGTCATGGCTACTCCAACTCAGCTGCCAACTTGGGCAGAGAAAACCCTGCAAGATGTGGGTGAACTAGTCAGTGATCCTACGGATGCGAGAAGGACTAGATGATAGTTTTTTAGGGCTCCTAAAGCCTTGGCTGCCACCAAACCATTGCTTCTCATACATTTCTATATGACACTTATTTCAGATCCACAGTCACACTCTAAGGTTGCTGGAAACCCGCTTTGGGAGGCTGCCATGGATGAAGAGTACTCTGCTCTCATGGAAAACAACACATGGGACTTGGTTCCACTTCTGAAAGGAAGAAAGCTTGTTCGATGTTGATGGATCTATCGAACAAAGATTGCTATAGATGGTGAGATCAAAAAGTATAAATCTTGACTTGTTGCAAAAGGATACTCATAGGTACATGACATAGACTACACAGAGACATTTTCACCTGTTGCAAAAATGGACTCCATTCGACTAGTTTTAGCCATTGCTGCTTCTCGCAGATGGGAAGTTCATCACATGGATGTGAAGAGTGCATTTATTCATGAATATCTCAAGGAGGAGATATATATGGAGCAGCCACATAGATACATTTATAACTCTTCCCTCGTTTGTAGATTAAAGAAACCTTTGTATGGCCTAAAACAGGGTCCCAGAGCCTGGTATGCAAAGATGGATTCTTTCCTGCTTTCCATTGGATTCATTCGATGAAAATCTGATATGAATGTTTATTTGCTGCAACATGATGATTCTCGTTTGCTAATAATACTTTATCTATATGATTTACTGATGACAGGGAACCTTACCTCAACTATTGATTTGTCAAAATTAGCATTGCATGATCGATTTTCCATGACAAATTTAGGACTGTTGCACTACTTTCTTGGTCTTGAAGTTTCCTAGTCCACCTCAGGGATCAATATGGCATAGTATAAGTATGCATCATATCTACTTGTCCACTTTCATATGAAAGAATGCAACCTAGCAGCATCTCCCTTTTTTTCGGGGATTAGACTTAAGGATACGGGTACTACACCTTTGGTGGACAATACACTGTATCGACAGTTGGTTGGGAGTTTGTTGTATCTTACTCACACCTGACCTGCTATATATTTTGTAGTAGGAGTTTTTTCTAGATATATCGAGGAGCCCAATGAGCTTCACTGGAAAGATGCAAAGAGAACCCTTAGATATGTGAAAGGTACTTCCAATTTTGGTATCTTTTATGCTGTAGATTGCCCACTTTCACTGATTTGGTACAGGGATTCTGATTGGGCTGGTGATGGTACAGACTGCAAGTCCACCTCTAGTTATGTTTTTAGCTTTGGTTTAGGGCCTTTTTGCTGGTCTAGAAAGAAGCAATCCATGATTGATTTATCTATAGCCGAGGCAAGGTATAGAGGTGCAGTGAATGCAACTACACAGGCTGTTTGGTTCTAGGGGCTTCTCTCAGAGTTTGGTATTCAGTATCCACTTCTGACTATCATATTTTGTGACAATTAGGGATCCATTCAGATGTCTATTAATCCATTTTAGAGGCAGAGGACCAAGCACATCAATATTCACATGCATTACATCCATGAGCTGATCTGTGACCGAGTCATATCACTACAGTACTGCCCCACTGAGTAGCAGCTTGCAGACATCTTCACCAAGTCTTTCACTGAAAAAAAATTTCAGAACTGAGAGCTATGCTTGGGGTGGTGGAGATAGTTGAGTAGGCCCTTCTGGCAACTTAGTCCTTTTTTCCTCTTTTTTTTTTTTGGGGGTGGGGGGGGTGTTTGGGTGGGGGGTTCCACGAGGTTTTCCCTCTTTCTTCATTTTATGAGGATCTTTTATTTATTGTAGTTGAGTACCTAACATGGAATATTGCCTAGGACCCAATTTAGATAAGTGAGTTAGGATGAAGGAGGGGTGTTGGAATATAATCCTAACACCTACATTTATTTTTTAGCCTAATTATCCTTGACTTAGCCACCTGCACTAAAAATCATGTTCACACTTAGTTTTTGGTAAACTAGCTCGATGGACCAACTTTCCCTTGTTTTTTGCATTTAATGGCTTAATATTATGGAAATATTGGTCCAATCACTTTCCTAAACCATTTAGACATCTAAGTGCATGTTCACACCTAACCACACTGCATCTACTTGAGTTATTTTAGGATTGGCGCCCGACATGAAGATTCCCCCTTAAATCAAGTGTTTTGGTCCCCCGAACCATTTTAGCATGTTTTAAAGTTGCCTTCCTTGGGAAATGTGCCCTTCCTCATGCTTTCCTCATGGTTGATAGTTGGCATAGGTTTTCTTGAGTCATTGTTGCTATTTTAGGCCTCCCTTTAGCTTTTCTTAGACTTTTCTAGTTTTTTACTAGTTTTTTCCTAGTTTTCTAGATTCGGCAATTTCTACATAACCACCTCCCTTTGGGATTAAAGGGTTGGTTGCTCATGGTTTACTATTGTTAATTAATTTAATACATTGATTTTATGGAGAAAATTCTTTCTCTCCTCTCTTGAATATCAGCAAAATACTTGTGTTTAATTTAACTAGAAATCTAGATCTATCAGAGTTTCTACATGAATTCTATAAGACCAAGAAAGTAGTGCGACAATCCCAAATCTGTCATGGAATATCGATCGTGCAATGTTGATTTTGCCGAATCAATAACTGAGGTATGGTTCCCTATCATCAATAAATCATCTACATAAAGTACTATCAACAAAAGGGAATCATCATGTTGCAACAGATAAACATTTGGATAATATTTGCATCGAATGAATCCAATGGAAAGTAGGAAAGAATCCATATTTGCAGACCAGGCTCTGGGAGCCTATTTTAGGCCATACAAAGATTTTGTTTAATCTAAAAATGAGGGAAGAGTTATGAATGTATCCCTTTGGCTACTCCATATATATCTCCTCCTTGAGATCTCCATGAAGAAATGCACTCTTCACATCCATGTGATGAACTTCCCATCTGCGAGAAGTTGCTATGGATCAAACTAGTCGAATGGAGTGCATTTTTGCAACAGGTGCAAATGTCTTTGTGTGGTCTATGCCATGTACCTGTGAGTATCCTTTTGCAGCAATTCAAGCTTTGTACTTGTTGATTTCACCATCTCCCTTTCTTTCGGGGATCAGATTTGAGGATGCGGGTACTGCACCTTTGGTGGACAGTACACTATATCGATAGTTGGTTGGGATTTTGTTGTATCTTACTCACACCTGACCTGATATATATTTTGCAGTAGGAGTTTGTTCCAGATATATGAAGGAGCCCCATGAGCTTCACTAGAAAGCTGCAAAGAGAATCCTTAGATATGTGAAAGGTACTTCCAGTTTTGGTATTTTTTATGTTGCAGATTGCCCACTTTCACTGATTGGGTACACAGATTTTGATTGGGTTGGCTATGGTACAGAATGCAAGTACACCTCTATTTATGTTTTCAGCTTTGGTTCAGGGCCTTTTTTTTGGTCTAGCAAGAAGTAATCCACGATTTTTTTATCTATAGCTGAGGCAGAGTATAAATGTGCAGTGAATGCAACTAGACAAGATGTTTGGTTGCAGGGACTTCTCTCTGAGTTTGGTATTCAATATCCACTTTCGACTGTCATATTTTGTGACAATCAGGGGTCCATTCAGATATCGATTGATCCAGTTCAGAGTCAGAGTACCAAGCACATCGAGATTCACATTCATTACATCCACAAGCTGATATGTGACCAAGTCATATCATTGCAGTACTACCCAATTGAGCACCAAGTTGTAGACATCTTCACCAAGTCTTTCATTGAAAAGAAATTTTCAAAACTGAGAGTTATGCTTGGGGTGGTGGAGACAGCTACGTAGGCCCTTCTAGCCACTTAGCCCTTTTTCCCTCTTTTTTTTTTTTTGGGGGGGGGGGGGGGGTGTGGGCGGGTGTTCCCACAAGGTTTTCCCTCTTTCTTCATTTTATGAGGATCTTTTATTTATTGTACTTGAGTACCTAACATGGCATCTTGGTCGGGACTCAGTTTAGATAAGTGAGTTAGGATGAAGGGGGCGTATTGGAATGTAATCCTAACATCTACATGTATTTTTTAGCCTAAGTATCCTTGACTTAGCCACATGCACTAAAAATCATGTTCACACTTGGTTTTTGGTAAACAAGCTCCATGGACCAACTTTCCCTTATTTTTTGCGTTTAAAGGCTTAATATTATGGAAATATTGGTCCAACCACTTTCCTAAACCATTTATACATATAAGTGCATGTTCACACCTAAGCACACCTCATCCACTTGAGTTATTTGAGGATTGGCGCCCCACATGAAGATTCCCCCTTCAATCAAGGGATTTGGTCCCCCAGACCATTTTAGCATGTTTTAAAGTTTCCTTCCTTGGGAAATGTGCCCCTCCTCATGATTTTCTCATGGCTGATAGTTGGCATAGGTTGTCTTGAGTCATTGTTGCTATTTTAGGCCCCCCTTTAGCTTTTCTTAGCCTTTTCTAGTTTTTTACTAGTTTTTTCCTAGTTTTCTAGATTCGGCAATTTCTATATAACCACCTCCCTTTGGGATTAGAGGTTTGGTTGCTCATGTATTACTATTTTTCATTAATTTGATAAATTTTATTTTATGGAGCAAATTCTTTCTCTCCTCTCTTGAATATCATCAAATTACTTGTGTTTAATTTAACTAGAATTCTAGATCTATCAGAGTTTTTGTAGGAATTCTACAATGCCTACAGTGATCAATGAGTTAACTGATTATTCACTAAAAAATAACTCATGCATGTAAAATATGAGAGTTACCCAATTAAGATTGGATTTTAGGGACAATCTGTTATCAATTATATAATCATCCAAATTGTATAGATGGTGCTTGCAATCAGAGGAAGGCCTATGATGGATTACACAAATCCTTTGAGAAATTTCCCTAATTAATAGGGGCCTAATTTCCAAGGAAACAATGCAAGGAAATAGGGACTTGAGCAAGTGATAAATTGGTTAATTATTGGCCTATGATTGTATAGGAAGCTATGAGATAGATAGAGATAGCGCAGAGGTTGTTGGGGCTTGAGAAAAGCATTGTAATCTTCTCATATTTTATGACTAATGGAATATATAGACAACAAGGGTTTTTAGCTGTGGCTTTCCCTAGTAAATCATTGTGTAATGTGTTGATAAAATTCTTTCTCTTGTATGCTTTGTGAATTCATGATCATTTAATTGTTTCCACTAATGAATAGAGTATATTCAAGTATTTTGTTTTAGAATATTACATAAGAAGTTTGAATCTATAAGGAATTTCTACATGGTAGCAGAGTATAAATCACTATAGAAGAGGAGAATACGATTTTGTCTTTTGCAATTGAAATCAAATTTGCACTATCATACTTCAGAGCCAATAGGATGTCATTCTACGGATTGAGACTCGAATATGCTCTTGAGGGTATTTCGAACTATATTTCTTGGAAGGACATGATGGAGGCAATGTCAAAAGACAAAGGGCTTAAGGAGTTCATAAACAGAGATATTCCTAAGCCTCCAACAACTGATGTTCAAGATCTGGTAGAGTGGAGAAAATGTGTTGAAAAGGTCAGAAGGATTATCCTAAAAGGAGTTTGAGATAATATTGTCTAGAACATACACAATAAGGAGATTCCATATGCAATGTAGAAGGACTTGACATACATGTTTCAGAATAGTAGCAAGCTGACACTAAAGGAAAATCTTAGAAAAATCAAAATGAAGAAGGGTGACACATTACCAAAGTACTTGACCAAGTTCACCCAATGTCAGAATGATCTTGGAAGTGTCAGTGTTATAGCTTTTGAAGATGCCATGTTCAGCCTAGCACTTCTAGGCCTTCCCAAGAGCTGGCACAACTACTAAGACTCAATAAATGGGAGGGAGAAGCTACTAGAGTGGGAGCGTTTGTTGTCTAACTTGGTGCAAGAAGAGATTCGGCAGAACACCAAAGATGGATCCTCTTCCAAGAATGATGATGAGGAGAATAGTGCATTATGTGGAAAGGAAAATAAAAGTAAAGGGAAGTCATCACATTCCAAATAAGATTCTAGCTAGGTTAGTAAGAATAAGGACTTGGTGAAGATTAAATGTTTTCAGTGTCACGACAAGAAGCCCTCAAGAGGAGTAGTAGGTGAAGCTCTTGCTTCACAATTCAAGTTGGATTTCACCCTCATTGCTTGCATGGTGACATTAGTGATGTGTAGTGTGTGGTATTCAGATAGTGGAGCCTCATTTCATATGACTGACAACAAAGAATTCTTCATTGACTTGGATGAGAAGGACCTCTATATGCACATTGAAATGGGAGATGACGGAAGATATAACACAACCGCATTGATACTATTACTTTTTTAAGGGAGTTTGGTTCTCCTCTCACATTAAAATATGTCATGTATGTTTTAGGTTTAAAGAAGAATTTGGTTTCAATTGCCATGTTGGAGGGCCATGGCTACGATGTGATATTTAACAAAGGAAAGGTTTTCCTTCATCACATAGCCTCAGGACAAGTGAAGTAGATCGAGGTTAAGGTGAAGAACTTGTACAAATTGGATGTAGAAGATTGTTCTTCTTTCAGCATAAAAGCAGAGAAGTTGCAGAGTAGATACATCGGTGAGTTGTGGCATAGAATATTGGGTCACTTGCACCACAAAGCCTTCAAGATCATGAAGCAGACTCTCTACAGGGTTTCTGAAGGGTACTCTAGATTACAGAGATTCATGCAAAGGGTGTACATTGGGAAAATACACAAAAGCTACCTTTCATGATAAGGTCGGTCGAGCGCAAACGATCCTTGAAAGAGTTCACTCAGATGTGTGTGGACCATTCTTGATAGCCTCCACAACCAAGCACATGTATTATGTAATATTTGTAGATGATTTCTCACATAAATGATGGATTTTCTCCATGTAGAAGAATATCAAACATTTGCTAAATTTTGTGAATTTAAGCACTTGTTGAGAAAGACTCTAGAAGGAAAGTTAAAGCTCCTAGGAGTGATAACGATGGAGAATATGTGTCGAATGAATTCAATAACTTCTGTGCATCAGAAGGAATTCAATGGGAGTTAATAACATTGCATAACCGACAACAAAATGGGTTGGTTGAAAGGAAGAACAAAAGTATTGTGGGAATTTCATGGGAAATGTTACATGATTAGGTTCTACCGTTGCACTTGTGCAACACAAATGTATATCTGCAGAACAAGAGTCCACATCATATTCTTAGGATGAGTACACTAGAAGAATATTTTTCAGGTAAGAAACAAGATGTGGCACACTTTAGGTACTTTGGTTCGTCAGTTTACTGTCATGTTACCAAGGATGCAAGGAAAAAGCTAGAACCAACAACTGAGTTTGGCATATTTGTGGGGTACAATGATACACCTCACAACTATTGGGTGTACCTACCATCTCACAAGATGACAATGGTTTGTAGAGATGTGAAGTTCAATGGAGAGAAGGCCATGAGATGTTCCCTTGAGAGGGATATTCAGTTGCATGGAGAAGAGGAGGTTTTAGCTCTGAAGGAAGAACCTCCAGATGATGTGGAGAAACCACATGTAGAGGAGTAGAGAATGGAAGCACCCACTCATGCAAAAACTTCCAAAGATGGAAGGAAGTGCACTAGATAGGTTGAAATATGAATGCATGATGCTAGAGAGAATGTGGGAGCACCCACATCACAACATAGGTAGAGGAGGTCACTAGATTGATACACTAGCTACATGGCTCTGATGAGTGAGAGTGTAGATATTGAGCTATCCTCATTGGAGGAAGTAGTGCAACAACTAGTATGGGTTGATTCCATGGTTGAGGAGTATGAATTTATTATCAAAAACAATGTTTGGGAAGTGGTTCCAAGACCAGCAGTCAAGTCAGTGGTTAGTTCTAGATGGCTTTACAAGGTAAAGAAAATAACAAGTGGGAGTGTGGAGAAACACAAGGCCAAATTTGTGGCCAGAGGGTTCTCTCGGGTGGAGGGAATTGATTACGATGAGACCTTTGCTCCAATAGCAAGGTACTCTTAAATCAAACCTATTTTAGCACTTTTAGTGGATGGGATGGAAGATACATTATATGGATGTGAAGAAATTATTCCTCAAAGGTGTGATTGAGGAAGAGATGTACATTGATTAGTCATAATAATTTGAGACCTTTGACAAAGAGATTCATGTGTGTATACTCAAGCGAGTGTTGTATGGATTGAAAGAAGAATCACATGCTTGGTACACCAAGATTGATAGTTATTTCACTAGGTTTGGCTTCACTGAAAGTCAAGTAGATGAAAACCCTTACCATATTGTTGTTGAAGGTAAATTGTTAATTATAGTATTATATGTCGATGCTTTAATTCTAATAGGTGATGAGAAGCTGGTAAAATCTTGCAAAGAGGATATTGCAAGATAATTTGAGATGAAGGACTTCGGGATCATGCATTATTTCCTTGGCATGGAAGTATGGAAAGGAGATGAGGAACTGTTTGTCGCTCAGAGAAAGTATGACAATGAGATATTGAAGAAGTTCTACATGGAGAGAAACAAACGCATGGAGACTCCTCTAGAATGGAATTGGAGGAAGGAAGTTGCTACTTCAGGTGAAGTAGTGGAGGCTACTATTTATAGGTAGCTTGTGGGTTCACTTATGTATTTGGTGAACACATGACCGAAAATATGTTTTGCAATTAACCATATTAGTCAAGTAATGGTTAAGCCAACCAAACTATATTGGAAGGTAGCTAAACATGTGTTGAGATGCCTCAGAGGCACCACTCAGTTTGGTCTTTAGTACATACGGATAGAGGGAGTGACGCTTCAAGGCTTCACAAATACAGATTGGGCGAGGAGTCCATATGATAGGAAGAGAACATTAGGGGGAATCTTTAGTATTGGGTTAGCAACAATTTCTTGGTACAACAAGAAGCAAAGATCAGTTGCAACCAGTTCGACAGAAGTAGAGTACATGGCAGCTAGTTACACAAATTGTGAGGCTATCTGGATGAGGAAGATCATTGTTGGGTTATTTGGTTAGAAAATTGATCATACAATGATTTACTATGACAATCATGATCGGTCCAAGCATACTGACATTTGGTATCACCATCTATGAGATTGTGTGCAGAGGAGAATCATGTTGCTGGAATACATTCCTATAGAAGAACAAGATGCATATATTTTGACAAAGGCATTGTCAAGATAAAAATTTGAGTTTCATAGAGGTAGGATAGGGGTAGCAGATAATCCTTTTCTTATTGAAAGGAGTGTTGAAAATGAAACAAGAAAATCCTAATTTAATTTTGTCCTTGAACTAAATTAAGAATAAAATTGTATTTCCATATCTCATGAAAACTTGTATTAGTTAACTAAGTTAATTTGACTTAGTTGGCTCAGTTAATTTGAGTTGAGGATCTAAGTTGAGTCATGTAGAGTGTCTCCTAGATTATAGGAGGCATGAATGAGTTTATTTTGAGTTGTAATTAATTAATTCAGTCTAACTGAGTTAAATTCAGTTAAACTAGTTCCAACTATTGGAGGAACTAGTGGGAGGTCTAGTAGTGTGGTGTTGTCTATAGTGATCAACCAATTAACTGATGATTCAATCATACATAACTCATGCATGTAAGATATAAGAATTTCCCAATTGATATTGGAGTTTAGGGACAATGTACTATCAGTTGTATAATCATCTAAATTGTACAAGTGGTGCATGCAACCATAGGGAGGTCTATGATGGATTACATAATTCCTTTGAGGGATTTCCCTAATGAATAGGGGGATAATTCCCAAGGAATAGGGACTTGGAAAAGAGATAAATTGGTAAATTATTGGCCTAGGTTTGTCTAGGAAGCTGTGAGATAGATAAAAATAGTGCAGAGGTTGCTCGAGCTTCAGAAAAGCATTGTAATGTTCTCATATTTTCTGACTAATGCAATATACATATAACAACGGTTTTTAGTTGTGGCTTCCCCAAGAAATTATTGTGTAATGTGTTTATTAAATTATTTCTCTTATATTATTCATGATTTCATGATCCTTTAATTGTTTCTGCTGATGAGCAGAGTAGATTCAAGACTTTTGTTTTAGAATATTACATAAGCAATTTGAATCTACAAGGAATTTCCACAATTAATGATGCCTTTATTTTCTTCACTTTCAATATTTTCCTTTAATTTCCTCCTCACATGAAACATGTGACCTTTCACCTTCCTTTTCTCCTAATTTCCATTAGTTTCATAAATAAAATGCCAATTAATTCCACTTTTCCTTTCTGAAGCCTTTCCCATTTTCTTTATCCATAATAAACCAAATGAACACCCAAACTAGGATGTTTTTCCCAACATTAAGCATGGAATAAGTGTCCCATGACCTTGGTTATTATTTTTCATTTATTAACTTTATTACATGGATTTTGACCAAGGTTGTTACAAAACCCTCCCTCTTGGGGGAACACCATCCTCAGTGTTCAATGACAACTACAACAAACAAGAATGTTGTAAGTAAATCATACTGCCCATGGATATGTATAACTTAGCTAGATGAATTATTTACAATGATCAAGTTGCAGAGAAGAAAACCAACATGACAACATATCAACATGAAAATCATAATGACATGACACCCATACCCCTTATTGGAGCTTTATAACACTAGTCATGGTTGTATTTACATCCATATACATATGTACATATACCGAAAAATATGCCAATAACATTCACTCAACCAGTGAATAGAGAAGGATACATACATCGCATCTGATCCACCATCTCCCATGTAGCTTCATCAGGCTCAAAGTGCTTCCACTTCACATTAACTTGCTCGATTTCTTCATTCTAGAGCATGAACATATTTTTCTGTAATATGCATTGAGGTTCCGACTGGAATTCTCCATCTGGATCCACTTGCATTACAAACTAAGAAATCACATGATCAACATCTTTAACATAATTCTTAAGTAACGACACATGGAAAACATCATGGACTTCACTTTTGAAGGTAGTGCAAGTTGATAGGCTATTGTTCCAATTCTCTCAAGAATCTTGAAAGGTCCACAAAACTGAGTTGCTAGCTTGGCACATGATCCAATCCTCAAGGATCTCTTATTCAACTTGATGTGTAAGTAAACCTATTCCTCAACTTGAAACTCCTTAAACAACATGTTCCGATCTGCATAAATTTTATTTCTATCTTATGTTTCCTTTAGATTCTTCTTGATTACCTTCATTTCTTGTTACATATTTGTCAACATATTCAACCCTATTAATACCCTATTCACTAGATCATTCCAATTGATAGGAGTATTACAACTTTTCCACATAGTGCCACAGATGGGATCATCCTCAGTGACTCCTGATAAACATTATTATAAGTGAACTCAACCAATGGAAGTTACTCCTACCATCTCCTCTGCTGATGTATCACATACATCCTCAACACGTCCTTCAACATCCCGTTGAACCTCTCTATCTGTCCATCTATCTCTGGATGATAAGTTGTGATGAAGGCCAACTATGTCTTCAAACCTGCAAACAAATCCTTCCAAAACTTGGAAGTGAACTTAGCATCCTTGTCTGACACAACATCACTACATCTCTGATGAATACTTGTGCCACGTCACTAGTTGAATATGTAGATTTTACTGGAATGAAGTGTGCAACCTTTGTCAACCTGTCTACCATAACCATAATGGAATCATGTTGTCTATATGTCCTCGACAAATCTGTGATGAAATCAATGGAAGTGACCTCCCAATTCCACTTTGGAATCAAAATCGGCTATAGCAATTGATGAGCCTCATCATTGGGTAATTATATGGGACTTAATCCACCTCCTGTCTTAGTCAAACCAACTATTCTCACAACTTATTGCATACTTTTGACTATATTTTGCTTATGAGATGAGTTAGAGTTGGATATTTTGCTTTGTGGTCTAGTGTGCATTAACACAGGATTAAAGGATAAAAGTAAGGAATTTGGAAAATATCTTGGTCAAAACTCGAATGGGACAAGGGAGAGGAATTATAGGAGGGAAATCCTCCTCATTTACTACCCCTCCTTTCAAATATTCCTCCATTAGCTTGAAGTGCAAACAACCAAATCATGAGGACTAGAAGGCAGTCGAGCAAGTGGAAGTCAAAGCACTAGTTTATCTCAAGTTTGGGAGCCAAGCCTCCCTAATTTTAAGGAAGTCATTGGAGACTTCAGTCGTATAAGTAGAGAGGCCTAGGACCTCATTAGGATTCATACTTTTGATTGTAAAACTTTACTCTATTTTCGAGCTGTAAGACTTGGGACAGTTTTTTGATGTAATCCATTGTTTTATAATAAAGATGAGTTTTGTTTTGAGCCAACACTGAGCTAACTCAGAGGGCTGAATCTCTTAGGTTGGGGCCCAACCCTAGTAGCTAAGGATACTCTTTATTGTACATGTATGTTAGCGTAGATTCATGGTTTAATCCTTCATTTGCTTAAGTAGTTGCAATTCCATTACAACAATGTAGCATAGATTGGTTGTGTTTTAGTTTTCTTCCATTTGTGCCCTTTTCTCAGTTAGCAGGTTAGCAAGGATTGTACCCATATATTTCCCTACCATCTGATCCACAACAAACCTAACCAATCATCATCCGATTCATTTCAACGCTTGACTTTTTGTGCTCCAAATCTCCACTGTTGATCTATCTAGCTTGATCCAACAGCTATGATGAGTTCTTCCACCTACTTTATGCGCTCTAAATCCCTGTCGTTGATCTGTCACGCCCTCGATCCAACGGATATCATGTCACCCAATCACCAACTAGCTTGGAAAATCTCCACTGTTGATTAATCGTGCATGATCCAATAGCTATCGCGCAATCTTGCATGAATTCTTACATGGCCGATATTTGCTTGAGAGGACGCAAGAAAACTGATTTTCTCGTGATATGTGTCACCTAGTTTGTCTAATCATGTAAAACTTTGGAATTCCACTTACAACTTTGAGGGCGCATGAGAAAATTCTTATTTCCTATGAAGACCGCTCCATCATTCCGCACATTTTTCCTACGATAAGATCTTTTCTGCTCATCATCCTTTAATATTTTTCATCCATTTAATAACTTAATCTCTGCAATAACATCTCCACCGCTCATCTTTCGTTAACCCTGTTTGTTCATCTATTCACTAAATTGCACACAATAAGATCTCTACCACTCATCTTCCATTAATCTTGTTCACCCATCTATTCACTGAATCACCTGTGATAAGATCTCCTCCACTCATCCTTCATTAACAATGTTTGTTCATCTATTCACTAAATCGCCCGCGATAAGATCTTCGTTTCTATCTTCCATTAATCCTATTTGCCCATCTATTCACTGGATCACCTGCGATAAGATCTCCTCCAGTCATCTTTCATTAATCCTGTTCGCTCATCTATTCACTTAAACCCATGTCATAAGATCTCCTCCATTCATCTCCCGTTAATCCTGCTCGTCCATCCATTCACGTAGTCTCCTGTGATACGATCTCCATCGCTCATCTTCCTGTGCACTTCTACTTCATTACATCTTCCTTTCTTTGATTTTGATCTCCGCTTGCTCTTCCTCTTGACTCCTTGCATGCTTGATTTTACCAAAACACCAAAAAACCAAAATAAAGTGAAAATAGATTTAGCTTAGTTTCCTTACTTACACCTTAGTATGGTTTGATGCTCTTTACTTCTGTAACTTAGATAGTAGCATTAGGTTAGTGTTGATTTAGCAATTCTACTTATTTTAGTTCTTTAAATGGTTAATTAGGATATGGTGTGATTTAGCATTACATGTTACTTTCTTCATTACTACAGTAGAGTAGCTCTCTTAGAATAGTTTTTCTCTTCTTCCATCAAAGAATTAAGCTTCTTCTGACTCTATAGAAGTCAGGCTTGGAACCCCTGGGGTCTCTCGCCAGATGAACAAGCGACAACAGGTAGGACCTTCACTTCTACTTGTGCATATAGCACTGTCACTTCCAAGTTTGTACAAACCCTAGGTTGATAAGTAAAGTTGGTAGCCTAGGAGTTGTAGCATCCTTGCTGCAATACTATCACTCATCACTTTTTGGTGTCGTTTCTGGGGAGGTGTCAGAGTAGAATGTGATTACTACTTTCTTTTCTTCTATTTCTAGTCTTCAACTTTCTTCCATTAGTTTATTCTACAAAAGTAATCTAGTAGCTTCCTTTCTTTCAGTTGTCATTATCTGCTTTCCTTTCTATTCTGCAAGTAGAATTTCAATTCAGCAAGTAACTTTTCCTTTTATCAGTAGTTTTCATTCAATTAGCAATTTCATTTTTGCAAAGTACTTTCTTGCTAAAGAATCTTCGAAAAACCAATCCAAAAACATTCCCTTCATTGCCTTGTAGGAGTAGGAACAAGTTAGGAAAATTCTTGCCAAATACCCCCACTGCATCCAACAGCCAACCTTACCTATTCTTCGGTGGCTGTGAACTGGAGGAACCTTTAGGTGAAAAACCTAACATATTTGAAGAACCTATAGGGGAAGAAGGAAAGGAAGAACCCATTCCTACTAAATCAATGGCTGAAAACCAAAATGATAGAGGGAATAGAGGGAGAATTGAGGGTGCCTTCCCCATCAGGGAAACCAATGGGGATATTAAGATGAAGAATATAAGCCCCTCTGCCCTACCTCGTTTCCATGGCCTGAACATAGAGGACCTTAACACTTTCCTATTTGAGTTTGTTGTTATATGCCAAACCTATGACTATACAGATGATGAGAAAAAGTTAAAACTATTTCCATCTACCCTCAAGGATGCAGCATTGCGCTGGTTCATGGGTTTACCTGGAGATAGCATCACAACTTGGGCTAAGATGCAGTAAGATTTTAACAACAAATATAGGGACTACTATAGGTTAAAGGATACTAAAGAAGAGACTTTTAGAAGACCATGGGCCAGGATGAATCCTTAGAAGAATATGAAGAAAGATTCCAGCTTAGTTACAATAGGGGTAGGTGCACACTTGACTGTGAGTCACTAAAGCTGGTCTTGCTTAGAGGAGTAAGGGAAGATCTTATGGATACCTTACATTTGTTAGTAGGAGGAGATATCTACCAATTTCCCTATAAGGATATTGAGACTGTCTTTAGAAACCATTCTAGGGCAGCCTGGAAAAGGGGTAGGAGTAGTCAAACTATGGCTTGTACATCGTCTTCCAACTAATCCATCAAGGGTGAAATTGGAAATATGCTAGAAGATTTCAAAAGTGAGATGTTGCAAATCCTTGCCTTGGAATTGGACACCATGAACATCAAAAGGAAGCAAGAGGAAGCAGAGAGAGCCTTGGCCATCTTTTTTCCTAGATGCACCACGAGGCATCCTAGGAACGAATGTCCATTGAAGTGCATTGAGATTTGCTCAGTCTGTGAAGAAAACCACACCATAGACAAGTGCGCTTCTTTATCTAGACTCAAAGTTGTATAGCAAGGAGCTGAAGGGGTCACTGAGCAACTTTTCTACATCAACCAAAGGAGACCTCTTGGGCCTAGACCATACTAGTAGGGTATGAAAGGGTCACCCCATGCATATTACAACCCCAACCAAACCACAACTATACCTTCTTGGGTACCCCCTGCTCATCCTTCCTGGTATACACCCCCTCCTTGGTCCTATTCATCTCAATATCATCCCTAGCCAACCAGCCAACCATTTCAACCTTACATGCCACCACAACCTCAATGGAATACCCCACACCAGGGGTGGAGGCCCCAATACAACAATGCTCCAGCTCTATTGCCTCCACTACCTACCCAACCACAACTCCTACACTTTACTCCACCCAAGAAACTCCAGATGTCTGCCTAGCCAAATCCGAACCCAAACAATAGGCAGGCTCAACAAGTATATAGTGGAGAGACATCATACCTAGATTATGCTGCAGAAATCTAGGAGAACAACCTAAGATCTGGGAGAATTCTCCCAGATAACCAACCTCCCTCTCCACATTGGGAGGTTGAGGAAGAAAGAGAGGAAAGTAACCTTAAATTAAATCCACCCTTTCATGATAGATTAACCCAACCACTCCAGCCTACCCAAGAAGAAACTAAACTTCTGGGAGAATTGAAAAATCTATGTGTAAATATCCCCCTTCTCCAAGCAATAAAAGATGTTCCCATTTACAATAAGTTGATTAAGGAGAAGTGCTTCAAGCATCCATGAAGAAGAAAAATGGATGCCCCTGCCATTAATGTCATTGGGTAGTTGTCTGACTTAATGCTAGGGCAGGTAATATGTCCGAATATTTGGACCCTGGAAGCCCTGTAGTATATGTGCACATCAATGGCAGCATTGTCCCACATAGTCTGATTGATCTTGGGGCTGCC